>JAJOOO010002899.1:0-27879 GCA_029582685.1 Solanum piurae | reverse complement strand
CCAACGAAATTATACAAATCTGAAGAGGAGCCAACGAATTATACAATTGCTTCTTTTTGTATGTATAGCGAAATAGACATAACTTTCAATTGTATATGTATAGCAAATTATACATATATATGTTTGCTATGGAGCGCAATTATGCAAACTTTGCTATAACATACAAATATGATTTTTTTGTTTGCTATATGTGAAAGTTGCTCTTTAAAGTATATATGGTCCAATAGATTTGACGTGCCAACCAATTTCTCTAGGTGTATATCTTGGAAAAATATATATTGTATTAATGTATAATAAAGAATATTTGACTAAACAAATTAAATTATGTCAAGCATACAAATATTAATTAATTAACACTTAAAGGTCCCTTTGCATATTTTAATTAATTTGCCACTTTGCTAACAAAATTATAGTAAGTATGTAGATGAATATTAAATGCACCAAATACTTGTTGATTATGTAAACTAGAAAAATGAAGTACATATATTATCTCTTTATATATATAAATATATATATATATATTTATCGAAAAGTCATACATTGATATTTCTCTAACAACGACGACTTCATACCCAGAAATCTCCTACAAAAACTTGTTAGGTTGACGTAGTTGCATTTTATATACATATCTATATAGTCACTTATGACTTCATGACTAGTTGGTTATAACAAAAAAAAAACGTGACAATTTCATGGGTCTCTAGTTAGAAATATATTTGAATTTTTCTCATGTAGAAACATATTTGAAATATAAAGACCTAATATTTTTTTTTTTAAATGTAAGTTATCAAATATATTCACATTTTAATTTGTTCCATATGTTATATGTACATAATCGAATCAAACTTTTTTTATATCATTACTTTAACACAAATCAATACATTTCTACTTAGTGGTCTCAAAAAAATATTTTTCGAAAATGATGATGAACTTTATCCAAATTAACTTTCTTTTAAAAAGAAGTTGATAATGTTCCATTAAATTATACTTAGTACTTATAAATTAGTATCCAAGTAGTCATAATTACCCTTTCTTCTCTAATTAAATTGAACTTTATCCGGTCATATATTCAGAAATTTGTATTACTAAATTTTTATATGGCGAAAAATCTCAAGTGATAAGATTATTTTTTAATTAAGTAGAGGGGAAAGGGTCAATTTTTCTCTCACGTAAATAAAAAAAATAGCTAACGATTTCTTTGGGATGGAAAAAAATTGAAAATAAATAATTTTACCATTGAATTATTCGAAATGAGACAAATTTGCCCTATGCAATATCATTGACAAAATTGACTCTTTTTTCCTTAACTAAATATGATAGAAATTAATGGTGCACAAAGATAAACTCCAAGTCAATGTTCTTTTATTTTTTAATAAATTAACTTACAAAAGAACAAGTCAATTTTTTTATCCAAATAGTGTCATTATTCATGTTCACATATTTTCTCTCTTCAATAAATACAAGAATAGAATATCATTAAGGACAACTAGCAAGATGCCAAATAAATTTGTTTATGGTAAAGTCACTTATATTTTTTATTAAAGATTTTTTTAAGGCAAAGATATTTTAATATATTTCATATTATTTTAAATTTATTTTTTTAAATTTTGTGTTAAAACAAAGCCAAACAAAATAAATTGAAACAAATTATCAAGTAAAAATCAGTCAAATAAATTGAAATGATGAAAGTAGCATGTGTTTATATAGAATTTTTGGCACTTAATCACAAAATGTGTACTATTACCTCATTAAATTATTTAAAATATAAATAATTTGATACAAATTTCATGTGCAAATAAATATTTAACTACCGGCGGCTAACACGAATTTCTATGCATGAATTATGACGTCATCTAACTTTTTTAATGAAGAAAATATGACGTCTGCCAACTCATTTCAATGTATGAGATTAAATAATTTTAAAATTTTATGAATACTTGGTTAAACTAAAAGTTATAATTTAATCATTATAGAAATGCTATGATAATATCTAAAAAAATATTATTTTTTTAAAGTTGCTCTTCCTTTTTTAAATTTCGTATCGAATTAAACTATGACAAATAAAATTTAGACAAAAGGAGTTGTTAATAAGTCGTTTGAGTGCAATCATACATGTATGCAAGTTCATATTTTCTAATTATCTCTTCCATGTCATTTTAACTGTCCATTTTTTTGTTTACACGTACCTTAAGTTTACCTTATAAAAAACTTTTTTGAAGCTTTATAAATTTATTTACACTTTAAAAAAAATGGATTATAAGGATAAAATATGAAAAATTAGTTAATCTTGTCTTAATTTTATACATTAGCAAGTAATTTGCAATAAATATTACTTTAATAAGATGAATAACTAATATGGGATGGAGGGAATAATAGATTTTTTAAAAGGAAAAAATAGCTACCCAAAAAGATTCCATTGAGATTAGCTTAAATACTAAAATTAGGGCAAGTTGCACTAAACAGTCCAAAGTTTTAAATAAGTGAGTTCTTACTAAAAGTTCTGTGCTCAAAGTAAAAAATATAATTCTAAGAGTATTTATGTATTTATATATAATTTAGATATATATTATGAAAGAAGGCACAATTATGGTGGAGATGGAAGCTCGGAAGGTTGGGTGAAGAATTAAAGATGAGGTATGTTGGACAGTCGGAGGGTGCAAGGAAGACACAATAAATATTGAATGTCACTTGTCGAACTTATTATTTTTTCTTACTTCCACTATAGGAAAATCATTTTCTTCACTTTTAAAGAACTTGTTTTCTCAAAAAAAAAAAACAACAATTTTGATTAACTAAACATAAAAAAAAACCAAAAATATTTTCCTCCGTACCAAACGCACCCAAAATTCTGATCAATATATTATGTATATAACTGATTATCTATAGAACCAAAGTCTTTTTTTATTAATTTTCCACCTGATATACAATATTTGCATTAAAATTCAACTATTTTAAATTCGCACCATATAAGATTCCATTCGAAAAACCGCCCCCTACCAAGTCTTCAACCAAAGTCTATTTTGAGTCCTTGTTTAGATGGATCATATAATAATTTATGTAAATTAAAATTTTGTCCCTAACTAAATACATCTTGTCTTCTTGTTATACTAGCACATGCACTACATTAAATATTATTTAGACAAAAATGTTCTGTATTTAGGCTGCTAATTTTCTTCATTGGCAATAAATTATTATTATTTTGTAATATTATAATTAGAAGACTATATATATATATATAAGATAAAACTTGGTAAGTACACGTTTTTAATTCTATATTTTGTACTTTCGATTAGCCAAAGGTTATCTTACACTCCGTGAAAATAAATAGGATCCCAATTAATATTAGGTATTTTAAATATCGAACTTTCAAAGTTTAGTTTAAAATGATAAATCAAATTTCGATATAGTAAATATCGAAATCGCAATTGTGTATATTTAAAATGTTAGTTTTTAGAGACCTAAAACATACACTAAATAATAAAACCTTTGGCGTTTGGATCAAAAAAAAAAAACATTCATTAAATAATATATTTTAGTAGTATATGATTTGTATTGAATCACGATCTAAACTCACATGCATGTATGTTTTATTTTTTCTCTATAAATAGCACTTTACTATTCCAAAGTTTTCAACAAAAAATAAATAAATCATTCTTCATAATTATGGCTTCTCTTTTTCTATCCAATTTTTCTCTCTTTCCTTTACTAATAATAATAACTATATTTTTTCACTCTTCTCATTGTGATGTCCTAACAAAATGTCGCATCACATCACTTTTCCAGTTCGGCGATTCTATCGCCGATGCTGGAAACGTGATCCGCATACCTGGTGCCGTCATATCGGCCCAAGCATGGGGTCTACCTTATGGTGAAACGTTTTTTCATAAACCTACTGGACGTTTCTCTAACGGTCGTATTATTGCTGATTACATTGCCTCTGCTCTCAATCTCCCATTTCTCAATGCTTACTTGGACAAATCAGGTGTTTCCTTTAGTCAAGGTGCTAATTTCGCCGTTGCTGGTGCAACGGCGATGAATAACTCTTTTTTGGCGGAGAGGGGCATTGGATTTGTCTCGTTCAATGTTCCTCTCCCCAGTCAATTAGAGTGGTTTAAATCTCACCTCCAGTCAACATATGGGTCCAATTGTGCTAGAACTCTACGAAACTCTCTTGTAGTATTAGGAGAGTTTGGTGGAGTTGATTATTGGAATGCTTTAGCAGGAAATAAACCTGAACCTGAGGTACGTACATACGTACCTTTAATTATTGATGGCATTATGAGTGCCATCAAAGAGGTGATCCAATTAGGATCAACTCGCATTTTGGTTCCAGGAGTTTTTCCTTTTGGGTGTCTATCAGCGTACCTAACAAGATTTCCTGACACAAATCCAGATGCTTACGATCAATTTGGTTGTTTGAAATTTTATAATAGTTTCGCTACGTACCACAACACTGAGCTGAAGAAGGCTCTAGAAAATCTACAATGTGAGTTCCCACGTGTTAAAATTGTGTATGGGGATTACTATGGTGGGTTCAGACTTATTTTTCGATACGCATATTGGTTGGGATTTAATCCAAACACATTGGTATCGGCATGTTGTGGAAGTGGAGGACGATACAATACAGCCGGGGGATGTGGGGGATCTAGTAGCAATGTATGTCCTAACCCGTCCCAATACGTCAATTGGGACGGGCTTCATCTCACAGATGAAGCTTATCATCGTATTTCTAACGTTGTCATCAACAATATGCTTCCAAAATTTGGGTGTTACGGACTTGGAAATTCGAGTGTACTGTCTAGTTATTGAGTTTTGAAGGTTTTTCTTTAATTTGGGTGTTTTGTGTTTTTCATGATTTTCTTTGTATTTGGGTTTTGTTGATTTTGATGAAATGTGTTACGTTGTAGTTGAAATGAATATGAATAAAAGAATTATTATTGTTGTGTTGCAATTCGAGTTAATTTTTACGTATGAGATAATAATTAAACTTTATTCATAATGACAATAAAGTTATAAAATGAATCTAACAACTTTTATCGCATCATAATAACTAGATTTTACTTGTTATAACAATATAATATATAAACATGCCCCTTAATTTAGTTTCATTTGGCATCTGTGTGCTCCAACTTTGAATATGCAGAATTAGACATTTAAACTTGTATATAATTTCTACAAGTAGACACATGTGTCCTACATGACAATTATCATCCTACATAACATCCTATATGGCATCTTACATGTTTATTTCACGTAGAACTTATGTGTTCAGTTATTCAATTTTATAAAATTTAAGTACGGTGTATTTATAGCTTCAAGATTTATTTATTTATTTTGTTTTGGGGGTGTAGGTGGGGATTGGGGGGTATTTGGGTTTTTGTGACTATGATGAGACGTGTGCTGTCTTCTCCATCTTAGGTGGGGATAAACAAAAAAAATAAAAAAATATTGTTGCAGATAATACTTAAACTCTCATTTATTCAGATTAAAATAATTAAACCTTATCCACTAAAAATGATTTTTTATCATATTAAAATTACCTACCATAACATCAAAATTACAAATATTAGTTGGAAAACCCTTTGATATGATCAAATATGAGTTGTATATCTACAAAATAGACCAAAATCAGTTATTTTCTTGATAACTCAAATTCCTCATAAAGCATTTGAGCTAAGATTGTTCATGGCATGAGAAATTTGGAGGAAATGAAAAATTAAGTAAATATATAGGGGCCTAAAATGAAAATGCAAAGATTCTTGTAGCAAAATCACTACCTTTTACTAAGATGTAAGAAAAAAATAATACAAGCTTGAGTTATGCGATGCTGGTGGGAGGAAACAAATATCCAATGACCAGTGAAATTAGTTAAGGTGCACACAAGCCGGCACAAACACATCGACCGTAATAGTTAATGATCAAATAATCTTGGGATTAACATGAAGTGATGAAGATGTTTGTTGATGTTCATCTAATCATGGCATATTAATGGTTGCAAAAACTATGCCAAATTATATGATGAATAGATGACCATCAACAAACAAATTCATAACTACACAATTTTAGCATATATATATACCTATATATACATGTATTGCTCCATCTAAGCCGAGGGTTTTTCAGAAACAACACCTCTACCTCCGTAGGTCTACGTACATTCTACCCTCCCCAGATTTCATTTGTAGGATTTCAATGGATATGTTATTGTTGTATATACCTATATTTACACAGGAGCTTGAATAATATTGTAAGAAGAAACTAAGAAGATAGCAAATTGACAATGTTTTGTTGTAAGTTGTATGACTATTAATATATGCTCAGAATATCCATATTCTATGAGAAGTATATGCCTTGAGAATATACCTTACTTGTCCTCTATAAATTTGGGGTTTCTATTATTGGTTGGTGGGTATTTAGAGTATTGTTTTCACACACATTTTCAATGATGAAAGGGAGATATTTAAATTTGTAATATCGAAAGGGTGTGACCTAGCTATTAATAAAGTGAGTGAATTATGAGTAATCGTGATTCAAATCTCAGCAGAAACAAAAAAACGCGCGATTTCTTCACATGTACTAACATTGGTTGACAAAGTTACTTGATACATTATTAAGAGGTAACAAGTATCCGATGGAATATCGAGATATGTGCAAACTGAAACCCTAAACATCACTAGTTATAAAGACAAAAATTGTAATCCAACTAAATAAAATTACCATATGCTTCTTGTTGGGGTGTTTCAGAAACAGACGGTCTACCTTCACGAGGTAGGGGTAAAGTTTACGTATACTTTACCCTCTCCAGACCCCACCTATGGGATTACATTGGGTACGTTGTTATTGTTGTTGGTTCTTAGTGGGACTCCCTTAGGAGTAAATAGCTTTTCTTCCTTTCAAACCTTTCACCCAATTAAAATACCAATCAATCAATTATACCACAATATTACAATATACAAGTATCTAACTTGACTAGAGTATAAGTGTAATAATAACAACTAGAGCTTCATCTAACCAAAAACTCCCCTTATGTGAGCTTCACATGGTCGGTCTCAAGTTCGAATGCAGTAGGTTGACAATCAGCATAAAGACAGAACCATGATGACACATCTCACCTTATAATACAGTACAATGAAATGGCGTATACAAGCACCGAGCAATATTATTAAGCTCAACAGCACGAACATGTTCGATCATCATAGGAATCGTTGAGCATGTCATCGTGAGAAGACAATGACGGAATGAGCCAATTGAAGAAACCTACTCTAGTTTCTTCCCTCAATCTCTGAGATGAGTATTCCACCAACACATTCCAAAGCTCCCCTGCAGTCCACTTATGTGAAACAATCCATTGAGTCACCTAGACCAAGTTTTCAACAAAGAAATGTCACACGCGGATATATGCTTCCAAGACTTTCAGAAACTATAACAAATCGGCAAACATCCTTAGGATTAAACATATCAGTTCAAAGTCGAATGAAACTTCGCACCAGACACATTATAGAATAATTAACAGACAGAAAGTACCTGCTCCAGCATCTGCAATGCTTCCAGTCCAAATGTATAATACAAGATGAAAGGTCTCATTGCCTGTAGGAGATAAAATTTTAATGTAAAAAAGAAGAAGATGTTTAAAGTGAAATGAACATCTAAAAGAAGATATTTGATATTTTGACATTTTACCGCCTCCATCTCTGTCTACATGACATCATTTTAACTTTCCGAGAGCTTTTAAACGTCTAACACAATTTACAAGTAGCAATAAAGCACAGACCATTACAAGTATCAAGAATTCAAAGATTATTAACCTCAAGTTAAAAACTAGGCTTAATACATAAACAGTCACTCAAACTTGGCCTCATATGACAAATAAACACTCCAACTTTGAGTATGCATATCTAGACACCTCAACCCATCTCCACTGTGTCAGTTGAACACTCCAACTTACAAAATGATCCTCCGAACACCTCCAAAATTTATGTGACACGTCAAAGACGGGTGTCCATGAGACACAGTAGGAACGACTTGGGGTGTTTAGTAGTTAGTTGAGACCAAGATGAAGTGTTTAGATGTGCACTCTCAAAGTTGAAGTGGTTACATGAAGTAGACATTGAAAAGAAAGCACTAAGTACATTTATCCCCTAAAAAAAGGCACCGGCTAGATATATATAATAAGTGAAAAGTAACTGCTCTGTGCCTCACATGAGCCAATACTTCCCGTATAAAAATGCAGGAAATGTCCAAGGAGAATGAACAACCTGAGATGCAGCAACCCATTGAAGCATAGCTTTAAGTTGAGGATCTCCTCCAAAAGCACCACAACCCCAATTTCCAGTCACAACACCAATTTCATGCTGATTGTCTAAAGGTGGACAACTGTGCCCCTTGTGATTTCTGGCTAACTGATTCCCTGATGTTCCCTCGGTTGCTTGAGATGAAGTCGAAGTATGACCAAGCGACTATTGGAGACAATTAAGATCATTAAAAAATTGACATACCTATAAAGATGTAGGAAAGGGGAGCCAAAGGAAATAATAAAATGAGGGAGATTTAGAAAGTGAAAAGGAAATCCCACCAGAAGATTAACAATGGACCTTCCACCGGTGGCGTTAACAGTTTGATCATCTTTGAAAAGCTGTTGATACTGATGACACTTGCATTGATCCATGAAGCCACAAAATGCTTTGTTGATCTCCCTGCACAACATATTCAACTTATCATCAATTTATAAATAAAATTACCAAGCATTTTTGCTATAAATACAAAAGGTCCATGGGTTTATCGACCAAAAGACTGTACCTTTGAAAAGTTGTATGACTAAACTATCTACTTTTACTTTTTCATTCACTTGGTATTAGAGCAGGCAGAGATCCAGGTTCAACTCACTGCTGCAAATTATTAAAAGAAGTTTCACGTGCTTGACCACGAAAATAATCATACCCGCACTTGAGGGGACGTTTTGAAGATATAATTAAATAAATAAAAGTGTACTCTCTCTAACAGCTTACTTCTAGATGAGGTGGTCAGTGGTCACAGTTCAACATTGTCGCATGAAATAATAGAACATATTGAAGTACATTGTCATTTCATTCTAACAAAAACTGCGACAAGTTTTGTCAATTGATCAGTTTGCAGATATTCTTACAAGGTCACTCTGTAGCTCCAGAAAATTGAGTATATTTGTGGCAAATAGGAGCATACAACGTGTACAGATTTATTAACAGATATAAAACAGAACCTAATTGTACCTAAAGGATAATCCAATACTTACAGGATTCAGTATCATCTGTTTAAGGACCAACAGACTTCACGAAAGAATTATATTCCTTATAAGAATTTCAAAAGAGTACGGAAACTTGTGTACCTTAGAAGGCCTTCAAGTCGGTACTGGCTCTTTCCCGGGCAGCACAGTGCATCTATTGCAACTATCCTAGTCTTACGCCTTCCAAGAACATCAATGTCCTTTTTGTCGACATAGTCACCATTAAACTGGAATGAAGAGGCATACCTTCACCAGTTGAAAGATGTGAAATAAGCGGAATTACAGTTAAAGGCCCAAAATGTCAGCAAAAGATTTCCATGTAATTATAGCTTCAACAAATTAGCAAAAGCCCTATTTGTTCCAAGTTAACTTAGTAATGTGTTGCAAATACACAATTCATTCTCTATATAAACTCACCCGGTATAACTTGAAAACCTTTCCGTACCAACAATTTCTATCACTTCATTGTCTGCCATGCACGGCAGGAAAAGCATGCCAGCGATTAACTCTGGATTGATCATAAATCGAATTTCTTCCTAAAAGGAAAACTACCTATTAGATGTTATCTTTGAACATATACACTCCAACAATCAATTGGGGCTTTGTCTATAGATGTAACTCTTTATTGAGGCTGAGAAAATCCAGTCCTCCTTAGAAAATCTATAAAAGTCTCATTTATAACTAAAACATGTGCAGGTCTGGCTGAGAGACCTTTAAGTCGTTTTGGAATAAGTGTGAGATTTAGAAAACTTCTTATATAACTAACCGTAACTTAGTTTGGAACAGAGTTATAGTAGATTGATTGATTAAAAATAGAGGTGTTGAAAAAATCGAAAAACCAAACCAAACTGGAACCCAAACCAAACCTACTTGATAAATAGATATTCTTCAGTTTGGTTTGGCATTAAATTTTAAAAACCAACAATATTAGGTTTGTTGGTATTTAAAAGAAGCAGACTGAACTGACAAAAAAACGGAACTGATAAATATGTACAATCTGTGGTTTGATTTATATACCTATAAACCGACTTAGCTGGTTTAGTTACTTTGCAAGTTAAATCCGAGCCAAAACAAACTGCAAACACTTTATTAAAAACGCAAAGATGCAAGTGGATCATTTTACCCGTCACTACAAAAGACAGTTTTGGTTGTAAGCAACAAAATGATAATGGCAATGGGATTCTGAATGTCGAAAATCAACAGACAATATATCAGTTCTCTTTTTCATCAAAACAAAAACATAAGGAGGCTTTTATGCAGTGCATTTACTTTAGGAATTAGACGAAAATCTCCAACTTTTTTTTAACTTCAAAGGCAAAAAGTGCAGTGCATTGTGGCAAATGAAGGACAAATTAAAGCAACTTGTTCGATGAATTACTTTGAAAAATTCTTAATAATGGAAAATAATGGCTAACGGTTAGATTCAAAAATATGAAAATGAAAAGAAAATGTCCAGAAAAGAACCTGCACACAGCCCCTAACGAGAGCACCACCTCCTAAATACATGTTAGCAAAATCAACTTCAATAGCTTCACGTGATTGATCTTCAATTAATCCTGAAACGGAAATCTAAAAAGAAACAGAATGATATCATGGCGTGTGAAAAAAAAAGAGACTTATGATAACTGGATTGAGATTACAGTTTCACTTCTTACCTCAAAATGGCAAAGGGAAATATTGGACTGGCTCCATAATTTTTCTTTTGGATAGGGAATACAAGATGGACTATATTCTAAAGAAAGAACTTTTCGCTCAAACGACACAAAGCCCACGGGCATAGATGAACATATCCTCCCAAATAGTGAACAATGCACTTCAATTTATTTTCGAATGCTTCTTCATAATGATCATGTAGACACCTGAAAAACATGTACGTCAGCACATGAACTCCATTAATTCAATTTAGACAGTTCGAGTTATTTAAAGACCACAGTGCAACTATGAAAGAGTACAAAATAATCGATCTGTTCTTATGCTTCAACTCTGTATAACTCATTCTGGTTTACAGTCGTACATAACAATTATTCAATTAAGAACTTACAATCTAATTATCAACCTAATGAAACTATTTATCTAAACCGTATCCTAAGATACAGAAGTTATGTCAAGTTCTCAGATTATAACAACTCATATAGAGATATGAACAGAAAAACAAGCATAGATGCAATAATCATATCAGACAGTTCATGAACCATACGCAAATAAGTGATCGAAGTTGATCATTGGAAGATGTTTGGCACCTCTATGACTGGTTGGAAATAGACAAAACAACGCGCATGCAAGAAGAGCACCAATTAATTCCTGGAAAAGAATATTGAAAACCATGAAAATTAATGCTACAGATACTTGTTACAACATCGAATAATCAAATTCTGCTGCAGAAATCAGTTAAAGGGGTAAAAGAGGTATGAAACAAATTTATTGTGGAGTATCCCATACGAATCTCAGGTTGTGACATGAACTCATTTGGGTGTATTCGGTACAGGAAGAAATCTAGAACGGGAAGCTAATTGCTTTAAAGAAGGATAGCTCTTTCCTGCCTGCATATTGGCCACAACCACACCAACCCGCAGTGGCAGAGCCAGAGTTTTACTAAGGAGTGTCACAATATAAAATCCGGCCACACATAAAAAATAAGGAGAGTTAACATATAGTATATATATATATATACATAAAACTCTAAACTACTACCTGACTAAGAAAGACAATGCCAGGCTCTTGTGATTCCAACAAGCGAAGACCGGTTTTAACTCCTTTCAAAACTCCATCATCAGCATTCTCATAATGAGTTTCTAGCAATGAAGGCAATCTCAAAAGCAAGTTAGCCAATTGTGGCACCACTTCTTCGAACCATTTTGCAGCTTCATCCCTAGGAAGCAACTGCACAAACAATCCAGCATTTTGTAGACAACCGCATCAGATCAAACTTTTTTTCATAATAGACCAGTATCTTGTTCGACCAAGTTTCTGGGAAGTCAAAAGTGTTTATTTTTCTTTTTAAAAAGTGTTTATTTTAGAGAATTGAGGTTTTTGGAAAAAATAATACTCATTCTCCCTCTATTTAAATTTGTTTGGCTTTATTCAGAGTGAAGAGGCAAACGAAATTCGGACATAGAAACTTCAATTTATTTGAAAACTATATATAAAGTACTATAAATCACGATAATAAAAACAGAAACTTTTTCACAACCTATTAACATTAATCAAGCACAAATTATTGCGCTAATATTATCAAAAATGCTTTTCAAACTAATTATCTAAACGCAAACTACTACTGTACTTTTAACAAAAAAGATTGAAATTTGTGCTATGATTATAAAATTTATATGTTCATGAACAGAGAATTAGGGGAAAAGAAGTTTACATCATTGAAGAACAGAGCAAAACCTTGAGAAGCAGAAGTATCAATTGAAAAATCGTGGAGGGATAGAGAGTTTCGAATATCGGAAATGGCGATGAAGAGGACTTCGCCGGAGTCAATTTTGCTGTGATGAGGACCTTTCGAGAGATCGGTAAGTGCTTCAGCTACCGCCGCCGGCCAAAAAAGTGAAGATGATCGGAATGAAAAGGGTAAAAATGGAAGAATTGACTTCAAGTCTTCTCTCTTCTCCATTAGAAGAAGACTCTTTACCTGCTGCAAGTTACACAGTTGTTATATTTATCATTTTTCGTATTCATATTTAACGGGAAAAAATCAATTAATTGTTATATAAAATGAGTCAATTAAACTAGACGAAATATTTATTTTAAAACAGATTAAAAAAAATAAAAAATAAAACGGAGGTATAAATTAGAAACGCTACTGTTACCAAAACCCAACTGGAAGAAAAAAGTCAACTTACAGTCCGAGAAGATAAAAATGGCGGCTTCAGCTTTCGGACAGTGCAATCTTCTTCCTCGTACAGCATCTGTGAATCCTCAGCAGTCTCATCGTCAGCTCTACAGTTTGTCTTTCCATAGACAAAGTGTAAATTCTTCACCTCCTGCACTGTCATTCACTCAATCTATAGGTCAATATTATTTCTTTTATTTATCGATTTCGATTCGATTTGATTTGATTTGATTTGATATTGTTTGGTTTTAATTTGGGGATTTTTAAAAAAAATTAATTTTTTTATTGGATTTGATTAGGTTTTGGGTCTGCCATTGAGAGACATTGTGTGGATCGAAACGGATCGGATTTGATTAAAACAGATGCTGTTCGTCAGTTGAACGGTTCAGTTATCTCTGCTAAAGGGCATCGGTTTGCTATTGTAAGTTTTTTCTCTTTTTTTTTTTTTATAATTTTCCTCTGTTTGGTTGCTCGGACTCTTCAAAAATGTTGCTCCACTTGTGTTGGATCATCTAAAAATGACTACTTTTGGAGTATCCGATAAGACCCGTTGGCATTTTTTTTAAGATTTGAGCAACAGCTCAATACAATACTCTTAGCATTTAATTTTATAGGGTGATAAGAAATGAAGGAATGTATTCTCCCTCAGTCCCGATTTATGTGATGTAGCTTAATTTGGCATGGAATTAATGAAGAAAAGGACTTTTTTAACTTGAAGTGTGTAATAAGTTATAGATACTTGTGTAGTTATAAATATGGCATTCTTTTTGGGACTGCGACAGAGGGAGTAGCTCTTTTCTTACATATGGTTGTGATTTAGTAGACAAGGAATTTAAGAAATGGAAAAAAAGTTGAGATGGATTTAAATTATGTATATTGATAGTGTAGAAGTGATTGATTAAGACACATCTCGTCTTATGACATGACTTGTTGGACCTCACTTAATATAAAAGCTAGTTTTTTTAATACAAGAAAGAAAGATACTTGGAATATTTTTAGCTTATATATCAGAGGTCTTCCGTCGTCTCTTAAACTTCACTTCTAGTCAAACAGTGTCACATAAAATAGGACATAGGACGGAGGAATAAACATACTAAAAGTACCTTAGTATATGGTGGTTGTCATGCTTTGTTGATTCCAATAATAGCATGTCAATTGTCATTAAGGGCAACCTGAAATGTTAAAAAAGAAAAGAGCATTCAAGAACAGAAGTATGCCAATCATTTTGGAATAGATTAAAAAGGAAAAAGTGTCACGTAAATGGAAAAGGGAATTGTAGTTTAAAGTAGTGATTTTTAATTGCGAGAATTAATAGTTTCATTTGAAGAAATTGTGAAAGTCAATTGATACAATTTGGGTTTGGTCTGTAGTTCTGTTATGTTTTGGTTTTACTTGAAGTCATATAGAAGTTGAGTTCATTTCATTGGCAATGTTTCTAATAGAGTGTTATTGGAAATGACTGACTATCTGTTGGTTTTAAAGGTGGTTGCACGTTTTAATGATCTGATCACCAAGAAGCTTTTGGAGGGAGCTTTGGAGACTTTCAACAATTACTCGGTTAGAGAGGAAGATATTGATGTATGTTTTCTATATCTAATCCTCCCTTCCCCCAAAACCTGTATTTTCTCTTAAACTTGATGCAATTACTACAAAAGGTCCACTTGCCATGAAAAATCTAAATGAGAGATTGATTGCTACATAATACCCCTCTATGACACGTTATACTAGAGTATAAAGATCTACTATGGGATAAATGGCACTTCTATGTTATGGAGAATGTTGTATCAGTAGATCGAAAACAGAATAAGGCGTGGTGGGAAGTTGTCTCTTCCATTTCATGGCGTCATCTAGTTTTGTCGTCATAATGCAGGTTGTGTGGGTTCCTGGTTGTTTTGAAATCGGCGTGACTGCACAGCTTCTTGGAAAGTCACAGAAATATCAAGCAATACTCTGCATTGGGGCTGTGGTAAGCTCACTTCCAAACATAAGTTTACCTTGGTAGTTTTTCGTCCTACATTATTTGCCTACTCCAATTCTGTTTCATTTGATGATATCTTTTATATTGTGTATGGAAATATGGATGATTGTGGTAAGATGCTCAAGTTATTCTTTTGGTTTATTCTGTTTTGGCTTGTTTTATGTGTTCATCATTGTGAGTGAACTGATCTTTTGAGTTATGGAAGGGGAAGCAGCTTAGAGTATGATGTGAAGACTGGCATTTATTTGCTACCCTCTTCCTTCAACAATGGAAGTATAAAGCTGAACAAGTAAAACTCTAGCACAGCAGACAGATTGACTAGGCTATTTTGACTGATTGGTCAAATTATTAAATGAAGAAGCTATTGAACTTTAGATTCCTTACAGAAGATATATACTTGGATTCATTTAATGGACATCTTTAACTAATTCACATTGATGTGAGGGAGGGAAAAATCTGTGGATTTAGGTCAGTGTCTTCTAATTTTTCTTTGTTGGACTGGTCAAACGTTTAGTTGTTTTAGTTGGACCTAGTAGGGGAGGAATGCGTGAATTTCAGTGCCTTATTGTGGAGTAACCTCATCTGAACATACTGATAAACACTACCCTGGTGGATTTTTTTCTCAGTTAATAAATATCTGGAAAGGAAAAGGTAATATAAAGCTAAAACTCTGTGCATTTCAAACCCGAAGAAAGAAAAAATCCATCACAGACAAGAGATTGAAGCGTCTTTCTGCTTTTCCCTATGTCCGAATCATAATCTAATATTTCCTTTCTTCTTGTTGGTGATGTGTATCATTGTCTTTAATTTAACTTTTTTGCTTTGTGGCTAGTAGATCAGAGGTGATACATCTCACTATGATGCAGTTGTTAATGCTGCCACATCTGGAGTACTTTCAGCAGGTCTAAATTCAGGTGAGATAACATACTCCATTATAATCCACATGAGCAATAATGTATGCTAATGTTTAATCTTTTTGCAACGATTCAGTATTATTGATAGATAAGATTTTGGAACATTGTTTAAACTTCGAATGTAATATCTGGAATTAAATATGATTGTTGAAATAGAGGATTGTTATGCGACCATCATCCAACAAAGTGAAAGGCAAGCTCTACAAACAGTTGTGAGACTAAACATATTATATGGGGTTGTTAGGCTTCTAAAGTCTAACATATTCACAGGATGAATTTGTTAATCTGGATGTTCGGACATAGACATCCAAGATTGATAAGATTAGAAATGACAACCGACAGAAGGTGTAAGTACACATGAAAGATGAAAAGAAGGGTCGTTGAAGACTAATTATGTCTTAAACAGTCGTCGTAGATGGTTAGGCTGTGTCGGACACTCAGGCGTAGTACAACAACTTGAAGATCCTATGTTAGAATCCTAGTTAAAAACTGTGTGAGTTCATTTGCTCTAGTCCTGGTGTCATATTTACTCAATAGTTGTGCTTCTGAGCAGTATAATAGGCTTCCCGATGAATTTATCAAGGTACAAGGTGTTTTGATTACCTCTGTTATAAAAAAAACTTCATCTTCTGTCATTATATGCTATTTTCAGTTCATTTTTTTCAATTGGCTGGCCAAACTAAAATCTCCCTTATGTAATGAGTTGCAGGTACTCCTTGCATATTTGGTGTTTTGACATGTGATACCTTGGAGCAGGTAAGCAATTAGCCGTTATACATGTGTTGGTGTTCTATCTTCTTTGTCCATTGTATAAATAGTGGTTGGAATAAAGAATTCACCGACAGTATAATCTACATCGGCTGAGAGGCTATACCTTGTAGCTTTGTACAGCGAGAGAGTCATTGTTGTTTCGTGTACTTTAACAGAGATGGCGTACAACTATACAATAACAGATGAGCTGCATTAATAGCTTCACTATACTCTAGTTTTTGGTCTGATGTACATCTTTATACATTTTTCTACTGTCACTTGTACAAAGAAATAGTATAAACCTTAAGGTTCTTTTTCAATGACATAATTAGATTTGATAGTGGGTGTTCATTTTTATGGATTTGTGTAACATATACTCTCCTTGGAACTAAATTTACAATATTATTCTTGGCTGTGTGAATCTATCTTGCTCATGTATGCTAACCAACATCGTAATATAATGCAGGCTTTCAATCGCGTTGGTGGGAAGTCTGGAAATAAAGGTTCCGAAACAGCATTGACAGCTGTAAGTTGTCTGTGATTGTGTGACAATTAGATTTTATCCTCAAAACAAGTTCAATGGTGTCTGATTCTGCTCAAATTTGTCTGCCTTAATATGTGACTAATATAATTTATACATTTGGGAACTTTTTGAGTCATTAATTGTTGAAACTTAAACATCAGTAACTTAGACTCGGTGTTCTGTTTGCAACAAGTGACTGATCTTGAATGCATATATTGTGTTTAATGTTTCAGATTGAGATGGCATCTTTGTTTGAGCACCACCTAAAGCCTTCAGAGTAGACGATCCTTCTTATCGCGACAAGGTTCTGGATTTTCACCTTTAAACAGAATCTTACTCGCATTACCATCCCAACTAGTTACTCCGACTAATAAGGTTAGACATCCGATTTGAAACTGAGCTACGAAGGAGGGGGAAAAAGAGTTCCCTCCACTTCTCGGTTTCCTTCCTCGTCTACTCGTTGATGCTGGATGTAAACATTCTTGTAAAAACTGCAGTTGTTTGAGAAAATGTTGCACTTTGTTTCAAGTTTTGAGTTTTGGATAATAGTACTCTTTCAAGTTTTGAGTTTTGGACTTCAAATTGGTTCTATGTGAATTGGAACTTCAAAATTGATTAGTTCTCTCCCACCTCCTATCCAAAATAGGAAAACGAAGTATAAAAAAACAAAAATGGCGAAGTCAATACTGAACAAGTAAAAATATATGAAGGGAGTGTTAATTAAATTTTACGTAATCTTTTTATGGTATGTATCATACTGTCGTAGGTTGATTATAACGATCTTTTCATAGTGTGTGCCAAAACTTGATTTATCAAGGTTAGCATATACTTCCTCCGTTTCAATTTGTTTGTCTTACTTTTCTTTTATCCGTTTCAAAAAGAATTGTCTTCTCCCTTTTTGGCTACTTCTTAATTTCAATTTTCTACTTGACATGTTTAACGCCACAAGAATAAATAAAAGTTATTTCGGTACATTCTACATATCTTTAATTTAAGATTACAAAATTCAAAAATCTTTTTTGTTTTCTTAAATTTCGTGTCAAGTCAAAATTAGACAAACAAATTGAAATATATGGAGTAAAAAGCGTTTATACATAAAGATGGTAAAAGATCAACTTGCCCTTGGAGCTAATGGTTGAAAATTGAAAATTTGTGTATAGAATAGACTATGACAATTAGTTCTCTCTGCAAATATGAAACAAATTACTCATAATTCAAACAAAAATATCAATCAATTGCATTTGGAAATTTGAGGTGCAAACTATAACTTGTCTGATCCTAAGCGTTATTATATCCACTAATGTTAATAAATAATTGACAATATTTTTTTAAAAAGCAAAAATTCAAAATCTTAGATTACAAAAACCTATATAGCTATTTCAATCATAGCTTAAATCACCTATTAAAATTATACTGTAGGAGTAACTACTGTCTCTATCTAACTGTTAAATACACAAATAAATACAGATCATATGTGAAAAGAGTTGAGATAACAAATATATACTAACAATACAAAGATTAGTGGTGAGAAAAACTTGGTATTTGGGACAAAAATATTCAAAAAAAAAGTTCATCTACCTGTGAAAAGAGAATTCTGCAGGCAACTCCGATGAAGGCGCTGATGAAGGCGCTCGACATTCTCTTGGTTCCAAGCCTCTCTCTAGACATAGTATATCATGCCAACTTCAATAAGACTAATGTGAGGAATGTTGAGTGCCACAGCTGAAGCTCTGCAGTTCTTGCGCAGAAATGAATATCCAACGTCAATGACAAATTTCTTCCAGCAAGAAGACGATCTACGTGCCTTCACGTATGAGTGTCCCATTATATATGCAACCCCTGCCTCCTTTGCCTGAACCAAATCTATAAGCTCGTCCCGAACTTCAGGATCCATGCCAGAGTTCTCTGGCAAGTTGAACCTGACTCGTCGTTTCCTGTTTTCATGGTTCCCATCATCGTAAGAAGATCTTACACTTTGAAGTGTCAGTGACTTGCTTCTTTGAATGGTGGAACATGTTTCAAAATCCTCATCATCTATGATAAATGGTGAGTGTGACTGTAGATTTGTGCTTATAACTGCCATCCTGCCATCAAGTGATGAACTATTGGGGCTCGATAATTGTGGTTCCACAGCTTCCATTTGGATGAACTCTGCTAGACTTTGGATGAGAAGGTCCTCAAAGTTCCCAGTATCTTGCTGTGCGTCCTTGTAACCATATCGAACAATGCAACGATACATGCGATATGGTTTTGGGCCAACACGACCAATGAGGAAGCGTTCATCGGATGAGACATAAGGTACAGGAACAGATTTGACGCATATAAACACCACTACGTTATGAAACGCAGGGAGATTTGTGACAAAGTGAGAGAAGATAGGTGGAACTCCTGTTACCAGTTCGGAGTATATTAGCCCTATCCCTGGGACACGGACAATACCAAGGCTCGGACCCAAGCCAAGGATCCATTTCAATGGAACTTTGTTGTGCAGGTCATATTTGTACTTCTTTCGAGTTCCATAGTGCCACACAAGCATGATGGCTAAGAGGATAAAAGAGAGCAAAAGGGATACCCATCCTCCCTGTGGAGCCTTAATGGCTGCGGAAGATAGGTAGAGACCTTCGATGAACCAGAAGAACAGGAGAAAAGCAGCGGCAAATACTAAACTTCTTTGCCACACAAAGATTATAACAAGTGTCATGAGGAATGTTGTGATAAACATAACTGTCATGCAAGCTAGCCCTGAAAAAAAAAAACGTTTATAAGAAAGTTTAATTCAAGAGTTATAGAATGACTCGAATTTAGAAAGAAAAAAATTCAACTATAAAAGGCAAGCTGGACTTTATTAACTGCAGTAATGTAGATAAAAAAGCCCTTGTACACAAGGAATATTTTACTTCTCCATGTCATCCAATTAAAGGGTTGCCATGTGATCAGGAGGTCACGGGTTCGACCTGTGGAAACAACCTCTTGAAAATTGCATAGTAAGACTACATACAGTAGACCCTTGTGGTCCGTCCCTTCCCCGAACCCTGCACATAGCGGGAGCTTAGTGCACCGGGCTGTTTTTTTTTAAATGTCATCCAATTAGAGAATCCTCCTTGTTCACCATTTATGTTTCAGTTTAATTGTTATTCTCTTTTTGCAAGAGATCTTCTTTATTGGACATATATAAATCATCCAGCACAAGCTTAAAAAAAATAAAAAAAATCGGGAAGACACTAAGAAAAGGAGCAGCATTTAGAAGAACAGAATCATGTAAATCAAATCAGATTCTGTAGAGAAAATTGGTCGAGAGAGTTGCTTGATATTTAAAGTCTCATAGAGGGATGTTTATACTTTAGACCAAATAAGACATCTTTAGCACACAAGAAGGCGTACCGTATGCATTTCCAATCAAAGTTGTATCTTGGAACCCAATAGCCACAACAAGAGTGAGAATCATCAGGATCCAATTTATTTCTGGTACATAGATCTGCCCTTTATGCTTTGAGGTGTGGACAATCTTGACCCGCGGGAAGCAACCTAGTGAATTACATTGCTTGACGATTGAGAATGTGGCTGTGATGATAGATTGGCTGCCTACAATGGCTGCAAGGGTTGCAATAACAAAAACAGGCCAGTATACACCATCTGCATGGACAGCGTAGACCAGCAGTTAGGATTGAATCATTTATCATGAAAACATTAAGCTGTTACAAAGAGAAAAGAAAAAGAAAAACCAACCAGGTATTGAGCTATAGAAGCTATTTGGAATGGAATCTAGATTTTTTGACAGAAAAGCAGCTTGACCCATGTACTGTATCACCAAGCACGGATACACCACAAATGCAAATGTAATCTGCATTGGACAAAATGAATTCAGATAGACATGGTGTAAGTTCCAGGAATCCAACAAGTTAACTAGGACGTTGAACAATATGATGCAGAAAAAATGACAACTACGGACAATATAATCTGCCAGACACCAGGACACTCAGCTTATAGACGAGTACGAGCACAAAGTTTTCACGATCCACAGTTAAATCTAGTCCGCTCCAACAAATAGTTTGACTTACCCTCATGGAGAAGGCAGAGAAATGACCAAGATCTGCATACATAGCTTCAGTACCTGATAAATGAAAATAATTGGAAATCAGATCCAAAATTCTAGTAAATCTTTATCTCATCGTCAATTCAAAAAGTGTCTTCACAAACAACTGCTTTGAATTCTCAAAGTTTACTATGATTTCTTGTATAAATAACATAAACAGACACTCAAACTTGGCCTCAACTGGCAAGTAAGCACTCCAACTTTGAGAGTGCACATCTAGACATCTTAACTTGGTCTCAAGTGACAACTAAACACTCCAACTCGTCCCTATTATGTTTCATGGTCATGGACACCCTACGTTGACATGGCACATAAACTTTGGAGGTGTCTAGATGATCATTTTGTAGGTTGGAGTGTTCAATTGACACAGTATAGACGAGTTGAGGTGTCTAGATGTTCACTCTCAAAATTGGAGTGGTTACTTGTCAGAGGCCATGTTTGAGAGTTTGTTTATATATAATGCCTAAATAATTACTGAGTTAAGAGATAATAGACTTCATATACCTGCAACTGAGAGGAGAATACCTCCAAGAGAAATCCAACCATCTTTTCCTGTTTCCCTAAAAAACTTGACGATATAATAGGGCGAAAGAGCAGACACAATTTTGGGATTCCAAATGATAGTGTTGTACAACCCAATGATCATAATTGATATCAACCAGATGAGCACGATTGGTGCAAACAAAAATCCAACCCTGTGGGTTCCAGAATGCTGTAAAGCGAACAGGCCAACCAATATTATGCAAGAAAGAAACACCACTCCATCTACAATAAGAGATATTTTGATAGTCAATGCCTTAAGACTGTTGTCAAATCCTGACTAATTGAATCCATCAAAACTAAACACAAATAGGTAAATTACGATAAAGCTACCATGAGTTAGGTGATCTGCAGCAGCCTGTATCCCTGACATCGATGATATAACTGTCACAGTGAAAAGGTATCCTAATTAGAACATATACTCAAATCGGCTTGACTTAAAGGACTTCAAGCATAAAATGGGCCCCACAAACACTTGGTCCATACTCCTAATTTACTATCTAGAATCGTTCCATGAGTAAGAAACCAACTCATTGAAACAAATTCTAGCTTGTAAATTACATAGTTACACAAGCTAATACCACATAAAATAATACAGTAGTAGTTGTTATAATAGTTTCTACCTGACATTGCAGGTGTCAGGACACCATCGCCTATGACCATACAAGCAGCCAATAAAACAATAACAAGTAATACTGTACGTGACTTTTTATGCTTCTCAAGAAATCTCTTCAACTGTAAACATGCTGTTGACCGCCCAGAGTAGCCATATTTGTAAGAAGATAGCTCCTCGTCAGCTGCTTGTTGGTTGGGAAGTAGACTAAACTTTGCATGTCTACAGAGCAGAGAGTAAAGAGCAAATGAACCACCTGGATGTATATAAGTGTATTCGTCATAGATAATCAGGTATATGAGTTCTTCTGTAAAACATTGACTAACGTAGAGTCTATCTTTAACATACCTTCACCATTATCATCTGCACACAATACGATAAATACATATTTGAGCAAAGGAATGAGTGTTATTGTCCAGAAGATCAATGAAAATGCACCAAATATTGTTTCTGGAGACTGATAATCTTGCAACTTCCCGTCAAATACACTCCTATAGACATAAAGCGGTGATGTGCTCAAATCTCCATATACCACCCCAAGACTTTGGTATGCCAATACTAGATTCCTGGAAATATTCAAAAAAGGGAACTGCAAGGCAAAATATAAGACGCAAGACAGTTACACAATCAGTCGCTACACATATTTGAGCTAGTTAATGCTTCTCTCCTTTACATTCTTTCCTGTTCATTGTTCCATCAACACCCCTATTAGTCATTCTTCATTTTAGCAATCTTGAAGCCTAAGTTAATTAAATCCTCTATTGACGAAAAAAGCAGCACATACTCACAATTGAAGTCAAACAACACAAACGGATTCAGTATTAAAGACGGTTAAGAAAAAAGCCTGAGAAAGTAAAATAAGGAAAGATTTTCCACCTTTGATGGAAGCTCCGTTTTTCTCTTTCCCTGTGGAGTTTGTCCACCTTTCCCATCTTTTCCAACTGTATCTATTGATTCATGGGCCCCACCATCAGCAAGTGAAGGAGGATGCTCCAAACTATCTCCCTCATGATGGATACCAACTTGATACATCTATTACAACCAAAAAATTTCAAACTTATTTGATATGCAAATAGAGAAAACAAACAAGACAACTCGCCTTTTACAAAAAGAAAGGGACAAATAAGCAGAGCAACAAAGGAGTAGGTCAGATTGATCACGGATTTAAATGTTGCAAGTTCTAAGACAACATATTCAATGTTATATACACTTGTTCTTTACATATATATATATGGCATTCAAGTAGAAAGGCATGTCTTCAGTCTGCCAGCGGCCCAAGATGTTATATCTAGGATGTCAATAATTTCTTAGTTAGTAACTACTACTACTACTATTAAATACGAGAGACATCATGGTTTGATGAAAGATTAAGCTATTTAATCATGGTGACCAGCAAAGGCAGCATTAACTAAAGCATTTGTTAAGAAGCTCAGATTCAATGCAGATTCAACTGAGAGCCTCTAATGACAACAAAATTTGCAAACTACCATCAAGTGCAACAACCATACATGCTCCGCTTTTTATACCAAGTCTTTAACTAGATATAACGTTTAAGATGTTAGTTTGACGTTTATATTACTCACTCTATTTCAATTTGTTTGTCCTACTTTCCTTTTTACTTTGTTTCAAAAAGAATGCCTCTTTTCTTCTTCTTTTTGACAACTCTCTAATTATTTATTCAGATAACATATTTAAGACCACAAGATTAAAGGCGGCATTTTGGTACATTCTATGTATCTTTAGTTTAAGATCATAAGATTCAAAAGTTTTTTGCTTTCTCAAATTCCGTATCAAGTCAAAACCTAACAAACAAATTGAAACGCACAGAGTATTACGTACCATGAAAAGTTGTTTAACAATAGAAAAAATCATATCAAAACTTTGAAAGCATCTATCTAATAGCAACAAAATTTGCAAACTTTCATCATGTGCATTGTACAATGAGCATATTTTCTCCATTTTTCATACCAAATATTAAATATGTACATAGTTTAAGATGTTAATTCCACATATATATCATCAGGTATCATACAATGTTGGAAAAATCACATCAAAATTTAAATTTGATAAATTTCAACAAGTTTGAATTCATTAAAAATCTGAAAAATTGTATAGAAACGAAACAATATATGATATTTAGGAACGCCTAAATGGAAAAAAACAAAATGCCTAGGCCAAAAAAAAAACACCAAATTGACACACAAATTCAACTCTACATAATCGGAATTAATGAAAAAGTGAATTCAAATAAGAAGAAGAACGAACTTGCGCGAGGGATAACGGTTGACGGAGAACGGCGACGGCGACGGCAGCGACTGCGGCGAGGTGTTTGCTCTTAATAATACATGAAGATGGATTTTGAGGGATGATGAAAGGAGATCAAAAAGATGGAGAAATCTCCTTTCATCTCAAAAAAAAATTCAATGCATTATTATGGGGATACCTCAATTGCATGTCAACCACCACTCTAAACCCATTTGTTTAAAAGTTGTTTAACCAAACTTATTAGTACATTCCATACTTATCGCGATATAATTAGCCCATAAAATTATGACGATTTTTAAAATTATTTGTATTATTCGATTGAAAATATATGTGATATAAGTTTATATTTTTGAATCAGAATATAACATAAGTTATGCTACTTAACTTAATTTCTACGTAATTTGTGTTATTAGACGTATAAGTTTAGTTCATAACGCACAAATATGTCTTACGAGACATGATTTAGCATGTCAATAAATATATAAGTTCGATTTCAGAACTCCGTTATTTTATCTCTAAAAAGCATAAGATTATGGGCTTTATGATATTTGGGCTGGCTACCTTAGCCTCGTTTGATAGGTTTGGACTTACTCTTTTTGGCTCATGTAAGATATTGATTTTTAATATGGGCCAACCCACAACTCTTTTAGGGCTAGGTTTGAAAGAGTTTGAGATTCCGCTTATGAAATTATATTGGATTTTGTTGTTGTTATTGTTGTTAACTATTTTAATGGGGTCGTTGACACTTTTACCCTTATTTTGTGCTTGTGTTTAATTTTGATCTCTTAAGGCAAATAATTTTTATTGCAGGATATAAAAAATTTGTATCGTAATATTTCATAATTTATGTTTAGCGTCTTTAAGGAACTTATGCTCCGCTAAACATAAGCTTGATTACCAAGAACAAAATTGAAAGACCAACTCATTTGACTAACAGAAATTAAAAATACGCTCATTTGAAAGACAAAAGTGTATTTTTTTTTTAAAGTACATCTAATTGGCAGGTTAACTCGTCGCAGTTTATCTCCAAACCCTTTGAGGCTAAGCCGGTCCATATTGACATATCGCAGTTTGTCACTAATACTCGTATTAGGTTAGGTAGTCCATAAGACATTTCTTATGATGAGGGTCGTTCCTGAATCATGCTAATGCGGAATGTTTTGTGCATTAAATTGTTATTTTTAATTAATAGCAATCTAAATTTGGTTCATGAACAATTGAAAATTGCAGATCAAGTTCATGTATTCATTCCTAAATTTAGGTATTCCTTTATGCATTTGACTACTACTAGTTGTTTTCAAGAGGTTGCCTAACATATAGAGTGTATTAGGTATGATACCAAAGTTATGTTTCATAAAAAAAAATCATGAAAAATATTTTCTAAATTAAAGATTAATAATTATATTAGCAAAATGGGGATTTTTTTTAATGAAAATTTTGAGTGTTAAAGATTAATATTAATGTCTAAAGATTGATTGAGCATGTAAAATGAAGTTGCAAGTTTTAATTTCAACTTTTCCTAGTTGGTGATTCGATTGTTTTCTTCTCGACGATGAAATTTATCCCCATCATTTCGATTTGATATCACTCTCGTAGTCCCCATTGAAACATTGATTTACCTCTTAGATGTCCAGTCAATTTCAATGCATTTCACGAAGAGCCAACTAATTCTGAATGAGATAGTTATATTTCACACCTAATCATAACTCACCTATTGATTATTCAACATATCGAACCTCCTCTTAATTTCACCCAACTAACCTTCATTTTGATTAAATACTATAAACTTATAAATTTTAAAATACGTATATAAAATTATTAAATTCTCGTGAATTCATAAATTACATGTAAATCCGTCTATGTTGCAAATTAAAAGCAAGTGCATGGAATTTAATGCAATAAGGTCGGTTGTACGAGGAAGTCGCTAAGAATCATTTATTAATTTCTTCAAAGGTTTTGAATGAAAATTCATTGAATCAAAAGGTCGGTCACATGCTCTCTTTTTTTAAGAAAAAATTTGAACAGAATATGGCCAGAATGGTAAAATAACATATTTCATATTGTGTTATTTTACCTTTTTAATTTTAATACATTTTAATTTTTTTTAAAAAGATCAATTTATTTTAAAATAAAAAGAATATTATAGACTTTTTAAATTTCTGGCCAAATTTTCTGCCCATTAAGCATTATCATTTTTTAATATAATAAGTATCTTAGAAGAATGATTTTTAACTCAAAATAGAAAGTGTTCAAATAATATTTTTTTTCATGAATAGGAATCTTTTTAAAAAAAATAATAATTTCGAACTATGTCCATTTAAGTTTATTTAATGTTATTGTGGAAACACGTATCATGGACAATACTTTTATATACTTTTTCTTTCCGCATAATACATAAATATACTTTTTAATTTAATTTTAGCTGGTTTTTATGTTCTCTAATTTTGAATGGGTATAAATAGACACTTCAATTTGTAAAATTAAACAAGTAAACATATCCTACGTGGTAGCATAATATACGTAAGACACAAATTGTCGTGTAAGATACCACATAGAACATATGTGTCTATTTGATTAATTTTATATAAATTTTAAGTGTCTACTTATACATATTAAAATTAAAGGACATAAATATCAATTGAATTCAAATTAGAGGATACATTCATGTCTTATGTATTTCCTTTTTATTTTTTAACTTCTATATTATTATTTATTTTTAATTTAGAGAACAAATTAAATGAATCAAGTGAAATGAAGCAATATGTCAAACAATATGTATAACACAAGAAAAATCTTGGTTCTAGTCTTGTAATTACTAGATGAATTCATTGTATCCAAGTCAAAGGACAAATTCATTTTGATTGGTTGACTAAACCTTATACACTTATTCCTCTTTTGAATTGTTCATTAGCCAATGGGGTTTTAGGTTAATATAAAAAAAAGGTTATAAATGAGTTGAAATTATAAGAAGTTGAAGAATTATAATTGGTGTGGTAGTTGCAAGGAAGCTAAAAATGTTTAGTTTTTCTTTAAGAAAATGTATATTCTAAAGAGTTAATGTACTTGGTCAAGTTTTTAGAAAAAAAATTCAGTTGAAAAAATTATTTTTCAG
>JAJOOO010002898.1:0-35990 GCA_029582685.1 Solanum piurae | reverse complement strand
TCACCAGGTATGTGGGATTTCACTAGTGGGTTCCTTTCGCCCGTTGGGTCCCTAGAATTCAGTCAGATTCTTGATTCCATGATTATGAACAGACCTAGGGTTTCTAGAATTTCAACATATCATCATGAATTAGTTATTTAAATGTTCCATATCAGATTATCATGTTAATGCTCAGTTTATTGCATGAATTTTAGAACCCTAGCTATGTTTTTCTTTGGTTCTTTAATGACACATGCTAGGTCAGATATTTCAGTTATTTAGTTATACATGCCTCAGTTATTAATGCATCAATATCAGTTTAATTGTTGCATACTCAGTTTGCATTTTCAGTTCGAGCTATCCAGTAACTTACAAAAATTCAGTCATAATGTGTTCATTACTTAATCCATTGGGAGTAGCATAATATCGAGTTGGACTGGGGTTCAGCATACCCATATAGTCCCAGAACTACGAGCCAGTAGGTGTAAGTCCCCTTTGTGGGCAATATCAGTTAGTGATCACGCCAGTCATGCCTCTATACCTTTGGCCGGGTATAGTGGGTCCTCTTGATGGGGCGTATACATCGGACTCCACATTTAGCTCATATGGTTTTATTATCGGTTATTAGTAGCTCCCATAGTTCAGTCAGACTCTATTGCATTGACCACATTTACAGTTCATTTAGTATTCAGGTAGCATGTTATAAATTGGTCATTGCATTCAGTTATCTCAGCATTCAGTATTTATATCATGTTCAGATTATGTCATTGCTTATTTGCTTTATTCAGTTATGATGTTATTTCAGCTTTATTCTATCATGCATGCTCAGTACCTTTCAAGTACTGACGCATACGTGCGCTACATCTTCTTGTAATGTAGGTTCAGGTTCTCATCATGCAGATCATGCTTAGATCGATTCCCGATCTTCAGTTCAGCAGTATCAGTGGTGTGTTCTCATTCTTCGAGGACTAGTGACATGTTTATCTTTATCGCTTTTAGTCTGTAGTTTCAGTTTTGCTAGATCTAGTTGGGGCATGTCCCAACATTTCTAGTTAGTTTAGAGGATTATTTCAGACATAGTTAGATTCAACATAGTATTGAGTTAATATTTTCCTTGTATTAAACTCATCAGTTTTCATTCATTTCAGATTTAGTATATGGGTATTCCCCATCTTTTCATTTTAATTATGATTTAGCTTCCGCATCAGTTTATAATATTTAGTATGCTCATGATCATGCCAGCAGGGTTAGTTTGGGATCACTTGTGGTCCTAGGACTCGTGTCCGTGTCTTGGGGGTAGCTCGGGCCGTGACAAACTTGGTATCAAAGCACTAGGTTTAAGTGTCCTAGGGTGTTTGAAAAGCTACACTAGGTAGAGTCTTTTTCATGGATGTGTAGTGCGCACCACATCTAATGAGAGGGAGGCTACAAAGTGTTTTAGGAAATCTTCATTTTCTTATTACACTTATCGTGTGTAAGGTATGATCTAAATTCCATTCTAACTCGACGTTCTACGTTTTAGTGATCATGCCTCCTCGTAAAGATAACGCCAGGAATACGAATGCCAGGAACGCAAACACAGCTCCTCCAGTTCCTGATCAAGAAGTGTCAAATAAACAGTTCAGGAACGCCATTAAGATGTTGGCTCAGAGTGTGGCCAACCAGAACAATCAGCGGGTTCAAGCTCCTGTTAATGCAAATGGTGGATCAGCAACAAAAAGGGTTCGTGACTTTGTTAGGATGAATCGGCCTGAGTTCTTAGGATCGCAGACTAGTGAGGATCCCCAGGATTTCTTGGATGAGATCAAGAAGATCTTTAAAGTTATGCAGCTCACTGGTAATGATCGGGTTGAGTTACCATATTACCAACTTAATGATGTGGCGCATATCTGGTATACTCCGTGGAAGGAGAATAGGGGTACAAATGCAACTCCTATTACTTGGGATTGTTTCAGCGAAACCTTTCTGGACAGGTTTTTCCCCATGGAGTTGAGAGAAGCAAGGGCCCAGGAATTTATGAACTTAAGGCAGGGTAACATGACTGTCCACGAGTATGGGCTCAAGTTTAAGCAACTCTCCAGGTATGCTCCTCACATGGTTGCTGACTCCAAGGCTCAGATGAATAAGTTTCTTTCTGGGGTGTCAGACTTAGTAAAGACAGAGTGTACGAATGCTATGTTGTTGGGAGACATGAACATCTCTAGGTTCATGACTCATGCTCAACAGGTTGAGGGTGATAAACTTAGGGAACATGCTAAGGATACTAAGAAAGGAAGAATGGGTAACTACGAGTTTTCCCAACAGAAATCGGGTGGTGGAAATCGCTCACAGTTTCAGCAGAAGTCTTCGATTCCAGCCCCTTCATCAGCTAGTGTTCCATCCCCCGGGTTCCGTAACGATAAGAAAGGTAGGGCGTCAGGCTCTAAGTCTCAAGATAGTATTTCAGGCATCAAAACTACCCAAGTTGCCCTAAGTGTGGTAAAAACTATCCGGGCGAGTGTCTTGCAGGAAAAGAAGGATGTTTTGGGTGTGGTCAGGCTGGTCACAAGTTGAGGGATTGTTCTTCTAGACAAGGTAAATGAGGAAATAATGGTAGAGCTCAGTCTACAACTTCAGCAGCACCAGCAGGTCGCCCGACACAGCAGGGTAACTCATCTGGTACAGGTGGCGGACCGCGCCAAAACAGGCTCTATGCTCTTCAGGATCATCAAGATCATGAATATTCTCTTAATGTAGTAACTGGTACGTTATGAGTCTTTGATCTTGATGTTTATGCTTTGTTAGATCCAGGGGATACTCTTTCTTTTGTAACTCCTTACATAACGGTCCAATTCAGTGTTAGCCCAAAAAATCTTTCAGAACCCTTCTCAGTCTCTACTCTAGTCGGTGACCCAGTTATAGCTAAACGGGTATACATAAATTACCCTATCACAGTCTCTCAAAAAGTCACCTTAGCAGATCTTGTAGAGTTTGAAATGGTAGACTTCGATGTCATTCTAGGCATGGATTGGTTACATTCCTGTTATGCCTCAGTCATTTGTAGAACTAAGATTGTTCATTTTTAGTTTTCAGACGAACCAATCTTAGAATGGAAGGGTAGTAGCTTAGCGCCTATGGGTCGTTAATTTCTTACCTTAAGGCTAGAAAGATGATCTATAAGGGTTATTTCTATCATCTAGTTCGGGTTAAGGATTCAAGCTCCGAAACCCAATTCTTTAGTCAGGTCCAGTGGTTAATGAGTTTCCAGAAGTGTTTCCAGATGATCTTCCCGGAGTTCCTCCCGAAAGGGAAATCGACTTTGGCATTGATCTCCTTCCAGATACCCAGTCTATCTCTATTCTTCCTTACAGAATGGCTCCAGCTTAGCTTAAGGAAATGAAAGAGCAGTTGAAAGACCTTCTAGATAAGGGCTTCATCAGACCTAGTATTTCACCATGGGGTTCACCAGTATTGTTCGTAAAGAATAAAGATGGTTCTCTTTGAATGTGCATTGACTATAGACAGTTGAACAAGGTCACAATCAAGAATAAGTATCCCATCCATAGGATTGATGACTTGTTCGACCAACTTCAGGGTGCTAGTCATTTCTCAAAGATAGACCTTAGATCAGGTTATCATCAACTTAAATTCAGAGATAGTGACATTCCGAAGACAACCTTCAGAACTCGGTATGGTCACTATGAATTTGTAGTCATGTCATTTGGACTAACCAATGCTCGTGCAACTTTCATGGATTTGATGAACAGAGTGTTCAAGCAGTACTTGGACTTGTTCGTTATCGTCTTTATTGATGATATCCTCATTTACTCTAGGAATAATGAAGAACATGCGAGTCATTTGAGAGTTGTTATGCACACTCTCAAAGATCCTCAATTATTTACAAAATTTAACAAGTGCGAGTTTTGGTTACAATCAGTTGCCTTTCTTGGGCATATTGTGTCTAGTGAAGGAATTTGAGTAGATTCCCAGAAGATAGAAGCAGTGAAACAATGAGCCAGACCTACCTCTGCTACGGATATTAGAAGTTTCTTGGGTCTAGCGGGCTATTACAGACGGTTCGTGGAAGGATTTTCATCCATAGCCTCACCATTGACTAGGTTGACTCACAAAAAGGTTAAGTTCCAGTGGTCAGATGTTTGTGAGAAAAGCTTTGCAGAACTGAAAATTATATTGACTACAACTCCTGTCCTGACTCTACCAGAGGGTTCAGCTGGTTATGTGACCTATTGTGATGCATCCAGGGTCGGCCTAGGTTGTGTGTTGATGCAACGAGGTAAGGTTATAACTTATACTTCTAGATATCTTAAGGTGCATCAGAAGAATTATCCGACTCAGATTTAGTATATGGGTATTCCCTATCTTTTCATTTTAATTATGATTTAGCTTCCGCATCAGTTTATTATCTTTAGTATGCTCGTGATCATGCCAGCAAGGTTAGTTTGGGATCACTTGTGGTCCTAGGTCCCGTGTCCACGTCTCGGGGGTAGCTCAGGGCGTGACATAATTAGTCATAGCTAAAGACATTATCGAATGCAAACATGTTAAATCTAATGGGTGACACAAACGTCAATTATCAATGGAGGTTTGTCAGAAGTAAACAAAAACAGCAAAGGTGCAAAGAGTACTAATCAAGGAGATGGGCTTCTTGGGATGTGATAAGAATACATGATAAACTAAACTATTAGGTATATGCTTTTGATAATAAATTTGTTGAATATTTGTCACTAGGCTAGACTATAGTGGGGGTAAATTCTCTCTCGAGCAACTTACCCGAATCAAATGGGTTCCTCTCGGACACCCACTTCCCACATGAAGAACAGCCTCCGCCTTAGCCCACTCACTCTCGAGATGAGTGTGTGGGAGAAGGACTAGGGTTCACTCTCTCGAGTTGAACCTTATGTCGACCCACTCCCACCGGCCATCAATTTTAGTAGACTTAGTTTTACGACCTCTCTCTCGAGCAAGCCAAAAACACAAAGGCGAAATCATATTTGGAGCTACAATTTCATTAAATTCCACCACAACTACTAAATGAAATCACATCTAAACAACAAATAAATCATCAACAAGAAAGACCCAATAGATAATCTAACCCATATTCACAAAATCACACCCGAAGAATTGAGGTTTTAGCTACACATGTAAAAGAGTAAAAAATGTATACCAATATCAGTTTACATCAATGGGTATGCAAGATTAAGTTTTAAAACAAGTCAAAAGTGAAGAATACTCAAGACCCAAGTCCAAAATCTTGGAGTTGAAACCTTTTGAATATTCAAGTTCTTCAAAATCCTCTCCAAGCTTAGAACTTAAAAGTGTATGTTAAAAATTCTTTATTAAAAATCTGATACTAAGTTACAACTCTCAACGTGTATTTATAGTTTTCAAAAATATGTGTTGCAGTAGATCATTCGGCGTCGTTAGTCGAGATCGCCGATCAACTCAGCGAATAGCCCTTAGGTAGGTTTCATCGTCGTCTTGCTCTATCCTTAAGCATAGTTGTGTTTGGATCATTGGGCGACATAGTACAACTTTGCGGAACTGCTTGGCGATATACTGACTGCTCGTTTTCACCACCGATTTGATCCTTTCCTTCTAGGATCAGCACAGTGGAACAAAAGGCGAAGATAAGACCTTTTGGCGACTCACCGAATGGGTTCGACGATTCTCAGATCTTTATTTCTTCGTTCTTTCAGCTGCCTTTATTTCTTTTTTGCTAAGTAGTGGCCATGCTTTCCATCAAACTCCAAATACCTGAAGCTTAAGCATTTTCATCAGATATTGAGACAAAATATGCATTTGGGGACACTAATTCTATCAAAATATAGCTCTAAATGAGTTCCATTAGTGGACTCATCAACACCCCCAACTTAAATTTTTGATTTTCCTCAAGCAAACTGAAGTTCAGCCGTTCAAAAAGGAAGTCTCAAACATTGCTACACAAGACTCAATCACGAATGCACACAACAAGACTGAAGTTACTTATGCAAGGTCAAATGTGCACTCAAAGATTCAAGTTGTGACTGACCAATATCAAAGAATCTCATGTTCACAATACTTGCTTCAAATGCAAGTTCAAGCTCAACCAAAGTGTTCAAATGCCCTCACACAAGGAATGATTCCAATTTCACACACAAAGGTTTATTCATTTAAAGTTTCAAAATCAAATGCGGTGCTCACTCTCACAAGGAATAACACAATGCATGCTTTCACCCATAGGTTTGCCCGTATTTTCCGATCAACATTTGTTTAAGCTCACTCAAGATTAAAAAGGTCTTTTTAAGTCATGTAATAGGGCTGAGTGCAAAGGTATGGTCAATAAGGCTCAGTGACTTTCATCCTCATGAAATGTGATGCTCACAACAATTCCTTTCCTTCATCATTCTCTTTAGTGCTCAAAAGTCATCCTATTATTCACTTTCCATGGATTGTTTGGGAACCCCATTTCTTTTGTACTGTATTCCACAATTTTTATTTATTTTTATGGAGGGGTTCCATTTTTCTCAAAACCATGGATAAGAGGGACTTTCTTACACTTCTTGATTTACCTTTTCTTTTCACCACACCCCCAACTTAGGCTTTTGGCCTAAGTTAGCTATTCAGACTAACCACAACTTCATGAGGATTATGGGTAATGGATAAAGAAAGGTTATGATTTCATCAAGTTTCTTCCAAAGAAAGGTAAGGCTCAAGGGGTGTTCAAGAGAGGTTCACACACTCACAAGGTTGGTCACAGAGGAGGTTTATGTCTAATTGAATCACACTCTTCGAAGTTGCCTAAGATCATATCAAGAGATAGCCTTACTTAGTCGATCGGACCAACGGGGAAAATTCTAGCATCTATCATGCATGGTTCAAATTTAGCTCATCACACTAGGCATTGACACTACAGTCAAACAAGACGCCATACTTTCGCTAGTGTGCAATGATCATCACAAGATACTCAATTCGATACTAGGCTAGTCATAACGAGATGCAAAGAGTTCACATATTATTTATGCAACTTCAATTGGCGTCATCATAGCCGCACATTCATGTGCATCCGATCATGAGCACTATTCAAATCATCGGTATTGATCGGAATAGAGACTTAAATTTTGCAAAAGAACAACAACATTCAACACATGAGAGGTGGTAAAAAAATTTGGACGGGTCAAAATCATTTTGCAATTTAACATAAAAGGAGTCACCTGAAAAATTGACAGAAAGCAGTATTAACACAATTTAAACACAAAGCCCAAATACAAACAAAAATACGAGTCATAAATAGCACACAAAAGGTGAGCCTCACCCCACCACAAATAAAAACATTTGTCCTCAAATGCAAATAATATCCTAAAAGTAAAATAAAGTAAGACAGAGATAGAGGTAAAGAAGGGTCCTATCTACACAGTCGCTCCATCTGTCGGGGCATCAGTCTCGGTGCTTCTGTCTGAGTTTCAGCCTCGGTACCTGGAATCACCTCAGGAAGAAAAACAGTACCAGATTCACCAAGTTCTGTTGAGTGTGAGTCCGCCAGAAAGATATGCACCACCCTGCAGAATCCTCAAGCCCATGAAGGAATATTAGAATCTAGGGTAATGGTCTTCCTGGCAGAAGTGGGCTTCTTGACCTTGCCTTTTCCAATAGTTGTGGGTGGTTTCGTAGCTTTGCCTTTCGATGTAGCTGCGTCTTCATTAATCACAATCCCTTTGGCCTTCTCTTGGGGTGCTGTTATTCGTTTAGCAGCTTTAGATTTAGTCATGTCTGCAAAGTCTCTAAGAGAAGTTAGAAAAAACTTAAACATAAGCACAGCAGAATAGTTACAAACAGATTCGCCAAACCAGAGGGCGAATCGCAAAATTTCTTGGGCAAGCTTGATCGAGCTCGCCGAAGGAATTAGCTCCAAATACTGCAGCAAGTAGTCCATGGGGGAGCCACTCGGCGTGACGCCGATAGTTTTCGTTGAACAAGGAAAGGCTCGCCGAAAGTTCCAGCGCACAAAAAGCTCAGGGGTGCAGACAAAGAGCCAATGAAAAGGCTTTCAGCGATTCGTTGATTGCTTTTGGTCAAATAAAGCTTCTCGCCGAAAGTTACAGATTCAATCATGAAATAAAACATGAAATCAAAGGTGAGATGGAGACATTAGGTGAACCGCCGACTAGTTTTGTGAGGTTGACCCAACTCTCCAAATGGCCCAAAGTGCCTATTTTCAACTCAAGTTCTCGAATTTAACTTTACAACCCCCGAAAATAAAATCAAAACACACACTTGTTAAATTAAGGTAGGACCCATAACACCCAAAAAATGACCCCTCAAATTTTAATCTAGTTTAAGGCATACAGTTACGGAAATTCAACAGTCACAACTACTCGGGCAAGATTATCAAATTAAATCATGAATGTAAAAAATCTAATCCTATCAGGGAGAACCAGAACACTTCAACAAGATCAGGCTATTACAAATGAGTAAAATTTCGACAAAATAAATGTGTGGTTTGAAGTACCAACATTTCATGCCAATCAAATGGATATTAAGATGCTAGGAAGCAATGTAATCCAACTCGCAGCACAATTAGATACTAAAAATACTCTAAAAATGCAAGAACTGTAAAACTAGAGTGCATGTGTGAGTTTGAAGAATGAACAGTGAGGGAGCTTTAAGAAGTTTCAGCAATTTAAATCTTTCATTTTAAAGCCCATCCAATTTTTGCTTATTCGGCGACATAAGTCAAGATCACCGAATCGTTATTTACCTTGCCGAGTTTTACAGAACTCCCAGTCAATGTTGGGAATCCAAACGGCGATAGGGATTACGATCGCCGGACAGGTTGGCGATTCACCAACAATTGCTTGGGCTCACCGAGTTTTACAAATTATAACTTAAAGTTGCCTTGAGCTCAACGGCGGACTGGATCGGGGTCACCGACATATTTTGTTAATCGGTGAATGAAGCCTTTTGTTTGGTAAACTCCCCATTTCCTAACACTTTCCATGCTTGAGCCTACACAACCAACACACCATTATTTTTAAAATGAACTTAAAACAATAAAAAATGGTTTTGGGTTGCCTCCCAAACAGTGCCTTAGTTAACGTCGTGGCATGACGCAGGTTAACATCTAGTCCTCATCCTCAGAGTCGTCTATGGTGTAACTAGGCGAGTCCTCAGCAAATGATGCATAACGACCTGATATTAACTGATTTATCTGGGGATCTTGTAGCTGAATTGTCATGGAGTTAGAGGTTGTTGCTTTATTCAACATGTCGATGCTCTCTTTCATCTCATTCAACATCTTATCTTGTTCTTCGATTTTATATTGAATGAGTGAGAGGAATTTGTCATCTTCTACGCCCTCCTTCTCTTCCTCTTTGGACACTCTCGAAGGGGGAAATGCTTGTCATTTTTCAAGGCCTGTGCTTCCAACTCCATGACTCTTTTGGACAAAAAATCCAACTGAGCTAGTATTTTATCCCACTCTTGTTTTTTTTGGTCTCCTTGTTAGCTTCAATCATGCCATCTAGGAGTTCGGTTACGACTTTATAGGGCTAGTGTAGCATACCACCCGCAAAAAGTTAATCAGCATTACTTCTATTATTGGGTCCAAGACCCTGATAGAAGCTTTTTAGTATCACTTTGTCGGTAATCCCATGAGTGGGGCATGGTTGCAGCACTGCCTGAATCTTCAGCCGCATTTTCTGAAGGTTTCATCCCCTACTTGTTTGAACATTACGAGGTTGTCCCTAAGGTTCAAAAGTTTAAAGAAAGGGTGATTTGTTTGATACCCATAGTGATCCTTCATATCCATTTTTCTGCTTCAATACACAAACAAGTAACACAAAACAAAACAAAAAATAAAGTAAGTGAACTACAACTAAGAAGAACAAAAATTTTACAAAACTAAGAATTCTCCCGTAACACCACTCCCCGGCAGCGCACCATTTTGATGTTTGAATAATCAAGACACAACTTCCAATGCAAGTGTCTACGATCGTAAAATAGTAAAGTACCCAACCAAGGTTTGGGGTCGAGTCCCAAGGGAGTAGGCTTGATAATTAATTGAAAAAATAAAATTAAGTTCTAATTAGTCATAGATAAAGACATTATCGAATGGAAATGTGTTAAATCTAATGGGTGACAAATGTGTCAATTATCAATGGGGGTTTGTCACAAGTAAGCAAAAACAACAAAAATGCAAAGAGTACTAGTCAAGGAGATAGGGTTCTTGGGATGTGATAGGAATATGGGATAAACTAAACTATTGAGTACATGCTTTTGATAATAAATCTGTTGAATATTTTTTACTAAGCTAGACTATAGTGAGGGTAAATTCTCTCTCGAGCAACTTACCCCGAAACAAATGGGTTCTTCTTGTACACCCACTTTCCACATGAAGAACACCCTCCACCTTTGCCCACTCACTCTCTCGAGTTGAGTGTGTGGGAGAAGGACTATGGTTCACACTCTCTAGCTGAACCTCATGTCGACCCACTCCCTCCGGCCATCAACTTAGTAGTCTTAGTTTTACGACCTCTCTCTCGAGCAAGCCGAAAACACAAAGGTGAAATCGTATTTGCAACTACAATTTCATTAAGTTTCACCACAACTACTAAATGAAATCAGATCTAAACAACAAATAAATCATCAACCAGCAAGGCCCAACAGCTAATCTAACCCATATTCACAAAATCACACCCCAAGAATTGGGGTTTCAGCTACACATATAAAAGAGGTAAAAATGTATACCAATCTCATTTTCCATCAATGGGTATGCAAGATTAAGTCGTAAAACAAGTCTAAAGTGAAGAATACTCAAGACCCAAGTCCAAAATCTTGGAGTTGAAACCCTCTGAATCTTCAAGTTCTTCAAAACCCTCTCCAAGCTTAGAACTCAAAATTCTATGTTAAAAATTCTATATTAAAAGTCTGATACTAAGCTACCACTCTCAACGAGTATTTATAGTTTTCAAAAATTTGTGCTACAATGGATCATTCGGTATCGTTAGTCGAGATCGCTGATCAACTCGGTGATCTACCATTTGGTAGGTTTCATCGCCATCTTGCTCTATCCTTCAGCATCGTCATGTTTGGATCTTTGAGCAACATAGTACAGCTTCGCGAAACTACTCGGTGATACGCCGACTTCTCCTTTTCACCGCTGATTTGATCCTTTCCTTTAAGGCTCAGTACACTAGAACAAAAGGTGAGGATAAGACCTTTTAGCAACTCGCCGAATGGGTTCGTTGATTCTTAGATCTTCATTTCTTCGTTCATTCAACTGCCTTTGTTCCTTTTTTTCTAAGTAGTGTCCATGCTTTCCTTCAAACTCCAAATACCGGAAACTTAAGAATTTTCATTAGATATTGAGACAAAATATGCATTTGGGGACACTAATTCTATCAAAATATTGCCCTAAATGAGTCCAATGTGGACTCATCAAATATGAATGTTCCTTCTGTATGGTGGCCTCAATGCGGTACTTAGTATTAGTGGTATTATGGGAGTCATTCATACATTGCACAAGTATAACTTAGGGTTGCCTAAGATGATGGTTCTATTATGTTATAATGATATGCATGTTGATTATGCTAGTGTCCTATGCTTTTATACTAAAGTTCATGATGTTTCTCAAACTTGACATATAGCATGTTCTTCAACTAAAATGGTATTTTTAGCATGACTTTTGCATGGCTATCATAGTTAGTTCATTTTTGTGCTAACCCATATTTATTCTACATTTTTACAAAGTGTAGGTTATGTATCTTGAGGTGATTTCTATTGTTCAAAGCTTGAATTGACTATTCTCCAAAGCTATTTGTGAGTCCTCATGGTTCGAGGATGAGATTTGTTCATTTATAGTTTTTCTTTCATGTCATTTTATGTTACAAACAATGTTGAATGGTTGTGACCCTATTATTGATTCAAAGTTGTATTAGATGTCCATCTGAGACAAAGTTAGACTTCTGTTGATTTTAAATAAAGATTTTGATTGTATGGATAAAAGTTTTTAAATTCTGTACCATTCTCTTATGTATTATGTTATGAATGCTATAAGGCTTGTATTAGGCTCTTTGGGGTCTTGTATGCCGTGTTACGTCTGGGTGTAGGCTCGGGTTGTGATAAATATGGTATCAGAGCACAAGATGTCGGGATGGTTTTAGGATGATGTCTCATAAACCACGTCTAGTAGAGTCTTGTTCATGAGTGTGAAGCCCACCACATTTATGAATGAGAGGTTATAAGATGTTAGGAAGCTACACTTCTTTCATTATTCTTAAGTCGTGCCATAGAGTTTAACTCTATAAAGTCCATCTCCTAATTTGTCTTTTGTTTCTTCAGGATATGAACACACGAAAGGTTAACGCAAGGAGAATGGAGGGTAACAATGTCAATGAAGAAACTCCTCAAGAGTATCAAGCTCCAAAGTGAATCAAGCTCCTCAAGGAAACCAAACTCCAACTAACCCTCTGGCTATGTCGGATGAGAAAGTTAGGTCTGCTCTTCTAATGATGGCTTAAGCCATGATAGCTCAAGGCCAAGGTATGATGGCCCAAGACAATAGGGATGGTGGGACTCATGTAAACCCTAAGAGTAATTTCATGATGTGCTTAATTATTTGAAGTTGGTGGTGGTGGTGGTGCGTCTTTGGAAGGCTGGGATGACTCTCCCTGCTCTGAGCCTCTGTCTGCCTGTGGAATATCAAGCGGGACATGTGAAACTACAACTAAAGTACCCACAGCTGCAGACTTTGAGCCAAAGAGATGGGTCATGACATCCTTGATTTTAGAAACCTGGATTAGTCTGAATGTGTCACGCCATCTGTCAATCAGTTTGTTTGGGGGAATATCCACTTTTCTACATGATTTCCCTATCAGACAGGGAAATGGAAACTCGGATTTCTCATTTAATGCTCTGTTTCTCATCTAAGTAGCTATGATCCGCCCCACATTGACTGGGTAACCAGCCAAGAGGCAGGCTAACAAATATGCTAAAGAAGGAGACATTGTGTTTTCATTTCCGGTAGGTCTCAATTGGGCAAGCAAAATAGCCCATCACACCTTGGCTAGAAATGATAACGAAGCTTTTGGAATCAGTGTCGACATCAAGGTGACCCAAACTATATTCTCCCCATCTATGGAAATTTGTTTTACAATCCAGCGTAACACCGTCGCACGAGAACTCTGAATCTCCATAGTAGTTTCACTAGTGACTTCATGATGTTTGCCCTCGTAAAGGCAAACTGAAGTCGGTGTAGAGTATTCGAGGCCATGCAACATTCTGTTAATAGTGGCCTCCAAGTTATCTACTGATTTACCCCAAACAATAATAGAATTGAGTGGAACCCGTGTAATGACAATGTCTCTCTGACCATTATTCGTAGACTTTGTTTCCGTAGAAAAATTCATCACTATGGCTGCATACAAGGATTAGAACTCCCTACTTAGGTCGTAAGAGTAATCCCTAGGTGCATTGTCCATCCAATCGAACTGATGAAATTAAAATGTCCGATAAATGTCCAGGAATGCTTTAATGTCATCTACCACCACTCTAGTCTCAGGCATGATTGTCCACTTCTTGAAGCTGCTAGTCTTGGTTACAATCCCATTGTTTAAAAATTCTTCGGATCGGTTCATAGTGCACATGGAACGGTAACAGGCAATCAGTTGTGATTTTACTGCAGGGTTAGGTTCATGGGTGTCCACATACATCACCATAGTATCATCATCGGTGATATCTTCATCATCCTCTATAGTAGCCGCTTCCACTCGTACTCCAGTTTCAGCTTCTGTATTTGCCGCATGTGAGGAGGTGTTTCCCTCTTCCTGAGAACTGCATTTAGATTCTGCACTGCCCCCCGAGTCAGCAGTTAACTGGATACCTACACCATCATTAGATTTACTACCTGACACTGCAATGTTACCGAAACTACTTCCTCACTCTACAAACTGGGGAGGAGTGTCCTGGAGAATGGCTCTCTTTGTCTGTGATCTGGTACCTCGAGGTGAGTGATCTTTATGTTTGACATTTATTTGCACCTCAGAATTACTAGCGTCGGAGTCGTCATGAACCTCTAATTAAAAACCAGTGGGGGGGCAAGTTTAGTTGCGTTCTTTCTTTGAGGATCCATCGTACCTGAGAAATACAAAACTCATTAGTATTCAACACAGTAAAATGACGCACTATCGGGTACTCAGACTTCCCTGGTGTAATTTCATCATGACGTCTTGCCTTAAGAATGCCATCACCCAATCTATCGTTGGGAAGGGCAACATAATCAACAAATTAAAAAAAACTAAAAGACAAAAATTTTAAAAATGTTACACTAAGTATAGTCTACGGGAGCTTGTACGGGCCGTGGTATGTACCACGGACCGTGAAATCCCTCGTGGAGTTGAGACAGAATCAGTGTGCAAAAGGAGCCACATAACTTTTTTCCAAGTGATGTTCATGGACGGCTTCACGGCCCATGGAGTGCACCACGGATCGTGATACTGCCCATAAACTTAATATGAGTGGTGACTTGACTTCAAGTGTGGTCCATGATTGGTTTCACAGCCCGTGGTGGATTCCACAATTTGTAAAACCTATCGTGGTCTTACACGTTGGCCAGTGTTACAGTCGTCTCCTTCCCTCATTTACTAAAATTCAATGTTTTCAGCACTAACACCATTTTTACACAATTTGAAGACCAACAAATGTTTGCACATCAACAAGTTCACACTAAACTCTATTAACTAACATCAAAGCATCACCAACTAGGACAAATACACTTTCCCACACAATTACGACCTATTGTGATTATGTCCACATAGAAGAATAGTCAATTTTTGTGCAGGTCAAACTAACCCACCACAATTCAATACAAATCACAACAGTGCACTTCCTAAACATGCTAAAATAGACTAGGTCAAAGTAAGTCTAAATCACTTTTGTACAAGATTAAACTTATTGTAAGTGATAGGAAACTTACTTGGAACTTAGAGGAAACTGTCGCAGCAAGAGGGATCAGTGAAGTCAACTTGAGATTCTTTATATTTTAAATTAGGGCTTCGATTCTTCGATAAATTTAGGGATTATAGATAATGGGAATTGTTTTAAACCTACTGAGAATTGGGAGAGAAAATAGGGAGAAAAACTAGACCTTTGGCGTTTAAAGAGAAATATAAAACGTTCTTATATCCAATTGGATTACGCGCGGTGCGGGTCGGGTCGGATCATGGTGGAACTATGTAGTGTACTACGGACCGTGAACTTTCCCTTGAAGGGGATCATGGTCCGTGAAATAGTCTGTGACTTTAACTTAAGATGAAACACTTGACAGAGAAAGACCACGGACCGTGAAGCTGCCCGTGAAAGGCATCACGGTCTGTGAACCTGTCCGTGACCTTGACTTAGAAACTTAACATTAATACCTGAGGTTCACGAGAGGCTAGAAGGTTCGTACAAGCTCTAACAGACCGTGAACCCTTCCGTGAACCTTTTTTCGTGCAATTTCCAGTAGCTTCCTTAGGTTGGTCATCAAGTTGATGGACCGTGAAAGTGCCCGTGAAGGGCACCACAGTCCATGAGACTATCCGTGAAGATCAGTCTACACCCAGTTACTGCACTTTTTCACATATTCTTTCCTGCACACATCAACACACATTGACTCTATAAAAGCAAAGAAAAATAAGGAAAAAGAGAAAATACCTAGTACAATTACATGTTAGGTTTCCTCCCAAAGCAGCGCACAATTTAACGTTGTGGCGCGACACAAGTTACTTGATTACTCAGACTTCATCAAGTTTACATTCCTCTACAATCTTCACATCCTCAGGAACACCCAAATATGCCTTGATTCGCTGGCCATTAGCTTTGAACCTCTGAACCTTGTCATTAACCAGCTCATTAGCACCAGATTGAAACACATGTGTGACCTTAAAAGGTCCAGACCATTTAGATCTCAACTTTTCTAGAAACAGACGAAGTCTAGAGTTGAAGAGTAACACCAAGTCACCTAGAGTGAAGCTTCTTTTCTCAATATGCTTGTCATGATATAGCTTCATCCTCTCCTTATACTGTGTCGACATCTCATAGGCTCTTAGACGGAACTCATCCATCTCATTGATTTGATCCAACCTCAAATTTGCAGTTTTGCTTCAATTGAGGTTTAGCTTCTTCAACGCCCAGAGTGCTCTATGCTCAAGCTAGACCGGAAAATGACATGCCTTTTCAAACACCAATTGATATGGAGACAAACCAATAGGTGTCTTGAAAGCTGTCTGATATGCCCATAGAGCATCATCTAGCTTCTGTGCCCAATCTGTCTTGTATGCATTTACTGTCTTTGCCAAGATTGCCTTGATTTCCCTGTTGGACACCTCTACTTGTCCACTGGTTTGTGGGTGATAAGGAGTTGCCACCTTGTGTTATTTTACCCCATACTTGGTCAGAAGCGCACTAAACACCTTGTTGCAGAAGTGAGAACCACAATCACTGATAATGGATCTGGGTGTGCCAAACCTTGATAAAATATTCTTTTTCAGCAAGCCAGCTACACTCTTGCCATCATTCTCAGGTAAAGCAATGGCCTCAACCCATTTCGACACATATTCCACTGCAAATAATATATACTTCTATCCGTAGGAACTCACAAATGGGCCCATGATACCAATGCCCCACACATCAAATAACTCTACCTCTAAGATGGGTGTCATGGGTAACTCATAGCGATGAGAGATGGATCTTTGCCGCTGGCACACATCACAACTCCTTATTATGTCCATTGCATCTTAATGAATGGTAGGCCAGTAGTACCCACACTGAAGTATCTTGTGAGCTGTTCCAGCACTTTCATGATGACCACCTACTGGAGATGAATGACAGACCTCCAAAATGTGCAACATCTCAGCTTCAGGAATGCACCACCTGATGATGTTATCAGTGCAAATTTATGGTTCATCCTAGAAATACCTACCTACATCATGCATGAACCTCTTTGTTTGTTGAAATGTTAGTCTTTTAGGCATTACATCACTAACAAGAAAATTAGCATAATCAGCAGACCATGGAATAAGGTCAAGAGTTGTAGCTAATACCTGCTCATCCGAGAATGTATCATCTATTTAAGGCTCCAGCTCTTCCTTATTTGCAGCCTCCAACCTAGATAGGTGATCAGCTACCTAGTTCTCACATCCTCTCCTATCCTTCACTTCAAAGTCAAACTCTTGGAGAAGCAGCACCCATCGGATCAGCCTAGGCTTGACATCTTTCTTTGCCATGAGGTATCTCAGGGCAGCATGGTCTGTATGAACTAGCACCTTAGTGCCTAGCAAGTAATCTCTGAACTTTTCAAATGCATACACCACCGGTAATAGTTCCTGCTCAGTGACTGTGTAGTTTCGTTATACCTTATTTAGCCACTTACTTGCATAGTAAATCGGATGAAACATCATGTTGTGCTTATGCCACAACACAACTCCTAATGCAGTCCCACTAGTATCGCACATTACCTCAAATGGCTTTGCCCAGTCTGGGCCAATGATCACTGGAGCAGAGATTAACTTCTCCTTTAGGCACTCAAAAGATTTTAGACATGCCTTATCAAAGACAAATTTCACCTCCTTCTCCAAAATCTTGCACATGGGGTGTGCAACCTTAGAGAAGTCCTTGATGAAACACCTATAGAACCCGGCATGTCCTACAAATCTTCTAACACCCTTCACACGGATTGGCGGAGGTAACTTTTCAATCACCTCATTCTTGGCCTTGTCGACCTCTATCCCCTTCTCTGATACTTTGTGTCCTAGGACTATGCCCTTCTTTACCATGAAATGGCACTTCTCCAAATTCAGCACTAGGTTGGCCTCCTCACATCCCTGTAAAGCCCTGCTAAGATTCAACAAATAGTCATCAAAAGTATCACCTACTATAGAGAAGTTGTCCATAAATACCTCTAGAGTGTCCTCAACCATGTTTGAGAAGATGGACATCATACACCTTTAGAATGTTGCTGGTGCAGTACATAGTCCAAATGGCATGCGTTTAAATGCAAAGGTTCCATAAGGACATGTGAAGGTGGTCTTTTCCTGATCTTCAGGAGCAATTGATATCTGATTGTAGCCAAAATATCCATCTAAGAAACAGTACCACCATTTACCTGCCAACCTATCAAGAATCTGGTCCATGAAAGGCATGGGGAAGTGATCCCTCAAAGTCCACTTGTTCAGCTTCCTGTAGTCCATACACACTCGACATCCAGTGACTGGTCTCTACGGGACTAACTCATTCTTTCCATTTGCCACCACAGTTATACTGCCATTTTTGGGCACATATTGCACTGGACTGACCTAGTGAGTATCAAAAATGGGATAGACCACCCCAACATCTAACCACTTGATTATCTCTTTCTTAACCACCTCTTGCATAGGTAGATTTAGCCTCCGTTGGTGTTCAATGCTTGGGTTGCAGTCCTCCTCAAGCTAAATCTTGTGGGTGCATATACCCGGAGGTATTCCAATTATATCAACAAGGGTCCACCCAATGACGCTTTTGTACCTTTTCAACACCTTGATCACGTCCTGCACCTGTTCTTCATTTAAATCTGCAGCCCAGATCATAGGTAAAGTGTTATTAGTACCAAAAAATATATACCTGAGGTGACTAGGTCACTGTTTCAGGTCCAGCACCGGTGGCTCCTCGATGGATGGTTTTGCTAGAGGACTTTACCTATTTTTCAAGTCTAGGTCCAAATTTTTTGAGCATACGAGTGTTCTCGCATACCCTCCAAAGCATTCACAGTCTCTACATAATCTGATCTAAAGTCAACTTAAAAGTTCATCAGCAATGCAGCTAAGGTTTCAACAGCCATCCTCTCTTCAATGGGTACTCTCATTTTTTCATCAGTAACCATCTCTATTGCAGTTACTACGTTCATATCCTGTGGTTGTTTCTTTGACCTACAAATATTGAACTTTACCTCATCTGTGTTGAGTCTGAACTTCAACTCTCCTGTCTCAACATCCACCAAAGCTCTTTCTGTGTCTAAAAAGGGTCTTTCCAAAATGATGGGAACCTCAAAGTCAACTTTGCAATCCAAGATCACGAAATCAGTTGGAAAGATGAAGTTGTCCACCTTAACAAGTACATCACAAAGGACTCCCACTGGCTGCTTTACTGACCTATCAGCCATCATCAACCTCATTGATGTGGGTCTTGGAACTCCCACTCCCAATTTCTTGTAGATGGCTAATGGCATTAAGTTGATGTTTGCTCCTAGATCACACAAAGCTTTTGCAAACTTAATTGACCCAGTGGTGCATGGGATAATAAATGCACCTGGATCTTCCTTCTTCTGAACCAGAGATCTGGTAGAAATGGCACTACAATGATAAATATCGTTAGTAAAATCAAGACTTATAGCTCTCTTCTTTGTAATCAAGTCCTTCATGAACTTGGCATATCCTGTCATCTGCTCCAGGGCTTCCACCAGTGGTACGTTTACTAAAAGTTTCTTCAACATGGTGATGAATTTTGTAAACTTCCCATCTTCAGCTTTCTTTCTGAGCCTTTGAAGGAAATGAGGAGGTGGTCTGAGAATCTGCTATAAAGGCATGTTTTCCTCGACCTCTTTCTCTTTTCCTCTCACAGGTTATGCTTTAGGCTGAGGATCCTCCAAACCATCTACATGTTCAGTTTCATCCTCCTCTCTGCCAGCTTGCTCCATGACCTGTTTATGTTTAGTACCTGCAGAAATAGGTTCAGTAAGAACTTTACCACTTCTGGTGGCGATGTCCATGTAGTGCCCGTCCTTTTTAGGATTTTGGATGGTGTCACTTGGTAGTGACCCATTCTTTCTCTGATTCAGTGAGGCTGAGAGTTTCCCGATCTACTGCTCAATTTGATTAGTGGAGGTGGTATGAGAGTCCACAAACTTAGTCATGCTCGAGAAATCACCTCTTATTTCTTTTACCCCTACATCAGTTGATTCAACTTTCTGGAGTACTTTTGCCATCATGACTTCCAGCTTAGACCCGCTGGAACTACCACTTGCCATGTCTCTATTACCTGGGGGCACATAAACACCACTGCGATCATTCCTACACCCATCTATGTTCTACCAGTTTCCCTGATCTCTATTTGCTGGCCTATCATAATGACCATCTCTAGCATAGTTCCGATGTGTGTTTCTAGAATTGTAACCCTAATTTCCGGAGTTATAATTCTGGAAACCTCCTTGATTCCCCAAGTACTTAGCTTCCTCATTAAGGTCAATATCCTAATCCTCATGAATGTTTTGCTGTCCCACAACATATACCTTTTCAGACTTGGCGATAATGTGCTTTGTGAGCATATCTATTTATCTCCTTATATGTGCCATGTCTTGGTATCTTTCTTCTTCTCTCTTCCTCCGTTCAGCTGACATCTCAAATGTGTACCCAAGCTGTCCTACCTCTGCATCTCTAGCGTACCATGCTCTATTTTTCTTTGACACTTCATCCAACAACTGCATGCTTTCTGAGAATGTCTTTCGCATGAATGATCCTTCACAAACTGCATCAACAACGGGTTTAGTGACATAGTTTAATGATCTATAGAAAGCTTGTTTCAGATGCCTCTCAGTCAGATCATGGTTAGGACATTTCTTCATCTTTTGGTTGAATCTCCACCAAGTGTCATGCATTGCTTCTCCTGGTTGAATCTCATCCTTCATCTACAGCTCTTTTGATTCTAGGAGGAATCGTTCCAGGAAAGCTTCCTTCAACTCAATCCAAGTTTGTATGGAGTCGTCTGGCATCTCATTCAACCAGTTAGTTTCCTCTCCAGTAAGAGACAATGGAAACAGCCTCAACCTCGTTGCTATTTGGTTAACCCCAGGAATTTCTTGTGAATTACAGATTGCCACAAAGTTCATTCGATGTTGATTTGCATCATCACCAGTTGCATCTCTAAACATACCTTTCAGGTTCAACAATTGGATCATAGTGCTGGTGATTGTGAACTTAACACCTGGAAGTAGTGCAGGTAACACTATAGCTCTAGTTTCTCCAGCTCCATCCAATTCAGCATGATCTTCTTCATACATCATGTGAGTTGGATGCTGAGCTCTACCCCTTGGGGCTATCGGTTGGCGCTGGGGAGGGACTAATTCTTCCACCCCCTCTGTTATCATCTACTTCCCTAGGTTGATTGATTCCAGCATTTTTTTGGACACTTGGCATAGGTTGATTGATTCGAGCAGTTTGCAGGACATTACTTGTAGACTCAATTTCATCTTCTAAGCCCAGTATGTGCCTCTGAGCCTCTAGTTCTTGTGCATTAACCATCTTCCAAATAGTTCTATGAAATTCAGGGTCGTAAGGAAGCAATAGGGCTTCTTTAATTCTAGTGTTGGGCACACAATCAAACTCACCTGAAAGAGACACAAACACAGAACAAAACATAAAATTAGGAAATATAACTACACATCGAATGAAAGCTAGTAAAACATTTCTGAATTGAAATTCCCTGACAGATGTGCCAAAATTTGATACGTCCAAACTCACACTCGAAATAAGAAGTGTAAACGGTTGATGTCAATTTACAGAACTCAACTATAGTTGAGGTTGATCCCACAGAGAATTTCTTTACAGATAAGGTTTCACTGTCGCGTTCATTCGAATGTTGTTATTATCTCCTAAACAAATAACAATGGAAATTAAGTTGGATTTGGTTGAAATGTTATAATTACAAACACTTGCAGTCAAAATCTAGATTCACAACTAACAGACTATTTCGTTGTAAGGTTGATTCAGTTAGTTAAGAGAAACCAGGATTGTGTTCACCATAACATTAGTTCTAGTGTTCTTCCGTAGTTGAGCGTCAGGAAAATCTATGTTTACAGAATCATTGCGAGTTAAATTTATCTGACTGTTTTCAGCCTAATCAGATAATTATAACTCATGTTCTCTCGACCCTAGAGTGTTACAAATATTGACCCTCGCTTATAATGATATGATGTTAAAGTTCTTTTCTGTCGAACTCAAGCTTTAACTCTAATTTGTTAATTTAGTTCAGGTTTTTCCTAACTGGTATTTTTCGCTCGAATAAATACAAGATACAAGCTCATATAATGCGTGCACTCACTAGATTATAACGATATTGAAAGCTAAAAACTACAGATTGTAAACACAGACTTCCCTTTACCTACTTTACGGAATCGTAACTAGAATTTTGTCATGGATCCCACAACCCCAGTTGTGGTATTTAGCCACTCATGCGTAAACAATCAGTAATTAGTGATGAAAACATATTGAGAAAGACTTACGAAAATAATTAACACTTCAACAATCAATTCGATAATCTAATAATCCAAATCTGAGCTTCAAACTGATAATAGTTTTTGATATCCAAAATCAAAAGTTCAGAATGATAATATGTTCTCCTTCATAAAATGTAACATAATGAATAATTGTTCAAAAATGACCTAAAGTCATTCAAAATAGAATGTTTAAAATGAGTCCTAATCGAACTAGGACTGAAATGTCGGGGGGCTCTATGGCCACTTCTACGACTCATAGAGAGCTTCACGGACCATGAAGCCCTCTGTTATCTTCCCTTGGAAACTCCATAAAAGTTTCTCTTCAAACTCGATCAGTGGAACTTGCATCACGGATGAGACCACGAACTGTCATTAGGGACCACGCCCCGTGATGTTGGCCGTGGTCTTTACTTGTCCGATCCTAATTTCAACTCTTCGAAGTCCATCCAATAGTTATTCATCACGACGGGTACCACGGTCCGTAATGAACTTCACGGTCTGTAAAGCTGCCCGTGGCTTTAACTTGGCCTCATCACTTAACAACTTCTTTTAACCTCTTCTCTGGTTCAGTATCACGATCACAACCATGGTCCGTAATGAGGACCACAGCCCGTGAAGTTGGCCGTGGTCTTTACTTGTTCATTCAACTTTCAGCTCCTCTCAGGCCTGCACACTGGTTCAGTTTCACGGGCTCAACCACAGACCGTTATGAAGGTCACGGTCCGTGAAGGTGGTTGTGAACTTCACTTAGTCATCATCATTCTCTGCTTCTTTTTCCACTTTTCTACACACACCAGATTCTGCCTACACCATTAACAAACATATCAAAGTATACAAAAACAGACCAGATTCTGCCTACACCATTAACAAACATATCAAAGTATACAAAAACACATACAATTTGAGCATCAAATGTGCCAAAATTCACGGCTCATCAGCATGCTTTGAGTTGGAGAAGGTAATTCCACCAATGATATGAGAAATGTTGAAGTTTTCATGCATAATGAGTTTGTAGATGTAGTTCCTACATCCTCGTGTTGCATTGAGTATGTTTGAGATGGAGTTGATGTTTCCTCCTAGTTTTGTGCATTTTTTTATGATGTTTCATGCATGATGAGTTGCTAGTCTTGAGTCTTTAATTTCGTACAATGTTTAAAGAGTCATTCGAGGATGAATGTTCCCAAGGGGGAGATAATGTAACGACTCAAAAAACTAGTAGGTGATACTAGAGCCTTACGAGTGTGTTGTTAGTTTGATGTGGTGTTTTATGTTGTAAAATGAGTTCCTGAGCTTACGTTGAGGGGTTTAGGGGTTAAACGTCAAGGTACAACTCCCCAAGCACAAACCAAGGGTCCTTGAGGAGTACCCTAAAGCCTAACCCCAAGGCTTCCCCAAGTACGTAAAAGCAATCAAAAATCATAGGACCTGCGGATGGGACCTACTCCCCATAGGTCCATCCACGCCTATGGGGGAGGTCCGTAGGTCAAGGGCCCCAAATGTCAAGTTGCTGAACCCACCCATAGACATACAGGATGGGGCGTGAGACCACCCACGGTCCATGGGTAAAGAGGCGTAGATCACCCCTATAAAATTGCCCATTCACGGCCAAGGCTAGGGTAATTTGGTAAATTCCTAGGGTGGTTAATTAATTTTGGGTTCGGTTTATTTTGATTAAATAGAGTTATTTTTGGCTTTTTAAACTATTTAAACACTCTTTTTACAACTCATTATTCCCAAAACTCAAAACTAGAAACCACCTCCTCCCCAAATAATTCTCTCTAGAAACCTCCATTGGAGAAGAAGAAGTCAAGGTTTGGAGTTCAAGATTTCATATTTCTCACTCAATTTCGTGGATTTTCTTCAATCAAGTTATGGTAGTTTTCATCTTTGGGTAGATTCCACCCAAAGAGTCCCTTCAAAATAAGATTTCAAAGATTCTAAATTCCCCCAAAAGTTAGGGTTTCAATCTAAGTCACGGGTTCAATTTCAAAACGTTTTCAATGATTGTTTTATGATGAATTAGGATTGAATTGAGGAATTAATGTTGATTTATGATGAAATTCCCTCATAAACCCATGATTCCTCCAAAATACTAAATTTTGATTTGTGATTGATTGATTATGGAAACATGTGAAGAGATTAAGTTTATATTGATTTAGTTTATTGAATTATATCATTATTGATGCCTAAAGTGTAGTATTCTATGTGTGTTGGTGAATTGTTATTCATGGTCTTGAAGGAAAAAGTATGAAGGATTGATGCATAATCATGATGCTATGTATATGCTTTGTGATTTAATTGGAAGTAATGTGATCATGTCTCGAATGCAATTGTGTTATTATTGAAAGGTTATTCTCAATTATACACTTATGAATGATGATGATATATGTGAAATGTTTCTTCAATGTAATGTTACATTTTGAATTGGTAGGCTTAGGGTATCCTCTTCTTGTGTAAATGAAACTCATCTTGATTGAAGTACCTTGAATTGGTAGGCTTAGGCATCCTCTTCTTGTGTAACAAAATTTTCTTGACTTAATGAACATTAAATCGGTAGACCTAATGTTGGTAGCCCTTTCATTAATGATTAATGAAGCATTCTAGGCTTTGTCTTGAATCAATAGACTTAATGATGGTAGCCCTTGCATGATGAGTCTACGAAGTATTGTAATGATGTTTTGTTCGATGGGTATGCTAATGGCACCCTTCCATGCATGATAATGATATACCTTGGATCAGTAGGCTAATGTCACCCTTCAATAAATGATAATGATGAACATTGAATCGGTAGGCCTATGGCACCCTTTCATGAGGATTCAATGAGCTATCCTAATTATAAACCTTGAATTGGTAGGTTTATGGCACCCTTTCATGTGTTAAATGAAGTACCTTGAATCGGTAGGCTTATGACACCCGTTCATGTGTATTAATGTTAAAGTAATGAACTACTCTATGGGAATGTAAGCTTAGCACCGAGTGAATATGGTAAGATGGAAACTCTCCCCATGATTAGGCCAGGTTTTAATGAACATCTTTCGTATCCCATAACTATGTGCCCACATAGTTTATTATCTAGTGGATCCACCTAAGCTAAAATGTTACTGGTCCTACCTTAGGCAATAAGACCAACCCATTACGGTGTGAATAGACACCGGATTCCATGTTAAGCTCACATGGTCTATGTCGGTTAATGCTTATACTTATCATGTGAGTTATGTGCTATGGTTACTTTAGAGGTTCTATGAACTGTGGGTGGTAGTATAGGATGTCATTCATGCATTTCCTCAGTAAGCTTTGAGAGGGCTATGGTGTGTTTCTCTAATGTCCTAATGTCTGATGAAATGAATGTGCTCATAATGAAGCTAATGAGAATGTTTACTTAAAGGCTTAATGAAATGATGCATGTTGTACTTGGAAATGTTATTATGAGTTACTTTCCTTATCATGACTTATGAAATATGAATGTTCCTTATGCATGAGTATTGACTAAAGATGAGTATGAAGAATGGTAAGTTCATCTATGGTGGCCTCAATGTGGTACTTAGTATGATTGGTAGCATGGGATGCCATTCTTAAATTGCACAAGTATATCTTAGGGTTACTTCAGATGATGGTTCTAATGTGACGTAATGGCTTATATGTTGAATATGATTGTACCTTATGCCTTTTATTCTAAATTTCATGATGTTTCTAAAATTTGGCATATAGCATGGTCTTCAACCAAAATTTCCTTTTTAAGCATGGTTTTCGCATGGCTATCATACGTAGTATATTTTTGTGTGCTAACTCATATTTCTTCTATTTTTTTACAAAGTGTAGGTTCCGCCATTTGAGGTGATTCCTTCTAGTTCAAAGCTTGGATTGATTCGTGATGAGTCCACAAATTGGACTCATTTAGGGATTTATTTTTATAAGAATAGTGTCCTCGAATGCTTATTTTATCTCAATATTTGATGAAAACTCTTAACTTTCAGGTATTTCAAGTTTTATTGAAAGCACGGACACTTAGGCACAAAAAGGAACAAAAAGGCCGAAGCCTAAGCATCGCCAAACCCACTTGGCGAATTGCCAAAGGGATGCACTCCACCCTTTGTTCCAATACACGAAGCCCTGAAGGAAGTTGATCAAAAGTCGATTAAGGGAGTAGTCGGCGTGTCGCCGAATAGTTCCACGAAATAGTACTATGTCACGCAATGACACATAGCACAACGATGTTGAAGGACGGTGCAAGACGACGTTGAATTACACCAAGGGGCGAATCGCCGAGTGATCTGCCATAACACATATTTTTTGAAAACTATAAATACTCGTTGAGAGATATCAGTTAGTATCATATTTTAGAAAGAGACGTTACTGTAAATTTTAAACAATATAATTTTTAGTGCTTTTTACTCTCAAGTTTGGAGAGGGTTTTGGAAGACTTGAAGAAAGGAGTTCATCTTTCCCAAGTTGGAAGTGGGTCTTCTATATTCATCTTCCTTTGCTTAAATCAAGGTTTAATTTCTTATACTCATTTGATTTCATTATCAGTTTAGGTGTATTTTGTTATTTATTGATGTGTGACTAAAAAACCCTATTCTTGGGATGTGATTTAGCAAATATGTGTTGATATTATTGTTGGGTCTTGCTTGCTGGTAGGTTCGATGTATTTTAATGGTGATTTCACCTAGTGGTTGTGGCTTAAGTTAATGGGTTTGTAGTAGCAAAGACAAAGCAACCCATGTGTTTTCTGCTTTCCCGAGAGGGAGGTCGTAAAACCAAGACCACTAGACTAATGGCCTAAAGAGTGGGTCAACATGAGGTTCAGCCCGAGAGGGTGAGCCCTAGTCCCATATCCTAACACTCAGCTCGAGAGAGTGAGTAGGGTAAGCTGTAGGCTAGTCTTCATGCGGCAAATGGGTGTCCGAGAGGAACATATTTGAAACAGGGTAAGTTGCCCGAGAGGGAACTTATTTCCATCTAAAGCTTACCCTAGTCACTATTATCTTGCAAAGTTTCTATCAAAAGCATGTACTCAACTATTTATCTCAACTTGTATTGCGGTCACAGCCTAAGAACTCGTCCCCATACTTGATTTTCTTGTTATTTTTGCTGTTTTAGCTATTGTTGTGAGAAAACCCCAATTTGATATTTGACACTTTTGTGTCCTCCCTTTTAATTTAAAATGTTTTTATTCATTAATGTCTTTAGCTACGACTAGTTAGACCTATATTTGTTTTTCCTATCAATTCTCAAAACGACTCCCTTGGGACACGACCCCAACCCTCGATTGGGTTACTATATTATCGACGATCGTAGACACTGGAACCATAGTTAGTGTCGTTGGTCACGATAAGCATCAATTCCTTCTAAAGCTTGTGGTATGTCCTCATGGATCTGAGGACAAGTGCTTTATTGATGTTTCATGTCTTTCATTGTGCTAGATACTTTTTAGACTCTCTATTTTAATGTCCGTGACTCTATTTTGAGACCTCGATTGTAGTACATGGCCATGTGAGACTATGTCTAGACATCCGTTGTTTTAAATAAAGATTTTTGATTTTATGGATTAAAAGAGTTTTAAATTCCGCACTCTTTCTTATGTTTTATTTTATGAATGCTATAAGGTTTGTCTGAGACTCTTCAAAGTCTTGTACACCGTGTTACGTCCGGGGTGTAGGCTCAGGTCGTGACAACATAGATAAGATCCCATAATCCCATCTATACTAAGTACCACTTTTAGGCCACCATAATCTTACTTACCATTCTTTGATTTCATCCTCTGTTCATACTCATAGACAAGGAAACCTTCACATTTACTAAGTCATATCAAGGAAAGCAACTCATAAAAACAATCCACATTAAGCATACTTCATTTCATAAATCATCATATTATGAAAGGAACACACCATAACTACTCTCAAAGACTACTTGTCCAATACATGGATGAAGTCCCATACCCCCACCTACACTAAGTAGAGCTTCTTGAGTAACCAAAGTTCATAACTCATATTCTTGTTTATAGTGGGAATAAACCTTAACCGACATAGACCATGTGAGCTTTACTTTTAATCCAGTGTTATGCCCCACAACAAAAAGAGGTGTCCTACTTTCCTAAGGTAGAACTAACATGTATTAGCTTTTAGGTGGATCTACTAGCTAAAGACCTATGGGGGAACATAGTTATGGGATAAGGAGGTTGTTACTAGACCTTGCCATACATAGAGAGAGATTCCACCTCACCATATCCACTCGGTGCTAAGCATTAAATTTCCACGAAGTAGTTAATTCTCTATTAATATCATTACTCATGAAAAGGTGCCCTTAGCCCATAGATTCAAGGTACATCATTAGAATAGATCATTGACTCCTCATGAAAGGGGTACCATTGGCCTACCGATTCAAGACATACCTTATCATAGTTCATTAGTTACTCATTGAAGAGATGCCATTGGCCTACCGATTAAAGGTACATCATTAGAATAGCTCATTAATTACACATGAAAGGGTTCCCTTAGCCTATCGATTCATTGAGGTGAGAAGAGCCTTTTACAATATGCCATATTCATTCACAAGTGTATAATTGAGAATTGACTTTCAGTCAACACATACACATTATTATAATCACAGAAACTTCATTCGTACTTCATTCATAAGTGTGTGTGTGTCTGTGAGAATAGCCTTTCAACAACACCACAATTACATAATAATCATAATCACATTACTCTCTAAGTGTTCATAAAGAATATACATAAATCTCATAGTCATGCATAATTATCATAAATTGTCTTTCAAGGACCATATATAATGATTCATCAACACGTCTAGAATTACTACATTAGACATGGATAGTAACTGTAACACCCCGTATGTGTAATGACCTAAGCTAGAGCCTAACGTGTAGTCTAATAGCATAATGAAGTCTAATCGTAAGGATTGTTAATAGCTTTTCGGCGATGTTTAGAACTAAAATAAGATCGAAGGGGAATAGGTAAAATATCTAGGGTGAAGTCTAGGACCCTAAACTACCTAAGAAAGATAAGGGAAAACAATACTTACCTCAAGACAATTCGGTGATGGGCAATAGCTTCGCCCATGAGCCTTGGTGATATGTCAAAGGCCTCACCTCGCCTAACGGATAACTTCTCCCTAGACCCAACCTACTGTAACAAAGGGCGAGATGAGGGGAGGATCGCCTAATGGGTTGTGCCCATTGCCCCTCCCCATCGCCTAGTGAACTGCCCCATTTAGGGGGCTCACTGTTAAAATGGGCGGCATGAAGGTCCAAAGGGTGATTCTCCCAATGACATGGCAGACCAAGATGGTCCAAAGGGCGAACTTCAGCGTGAGGGGGTTGAAAGTTTAAGTTAAATGAAGGGGCCTTTGGTAATTCTTTCCTAAACTTAAAACAATTCTTTCTACTCTTTTTCTACCAACTCTAAATACTTTTTAGAGTCAAATTCCCCCATTTCAATGACTCTTAAAAGAAAATAAAAGAAGACCCACCTCCTTGCAATATTTCTCTCTCTAGAGGTTGCCCCATTGAAGAACAAAGAAGGAGCTCAAAGTTAGGGTTCAAACTAGGGCTCCAAGGATCTGGAATTCCTCCATCAATTCTCAAGGATTTATCTAAGGTGTGGATTCTTTCACTCTTGGGATCTTTTCCCCAAGAGGCCCTCTCAAAATTGGATTTCAAGGTTCCCCAATTTGTACGTTTTCACTCAAAGTCGTGGGTCACTTTCTAAACTCGATTCTATTAATTTATAATGAATGTTTATGATTATATATGAGTATTTGTGGATGAATTCATGTAATGGTTATGGTTTTTGAACAATTCCCCACAAGACCCATGATTTCCTTTCTTTCTCAATTCTAAACCCTAGCATTATAGAATGTTGATCCAATGATGATAATCTAGTATGTTTACATGTAATTCAATATTGTATTGTGATTTTATCCTATATGATTAATGAATATCAAGAAAATAGGGTTGAATCTTGAAGAAGGCCTTGAAGGTTATAGATGAAGGATTTCAATTTGATGAATAATCTTCTATTGAATTGTTGATCCACTTATGGTGGAGGTGTTTACTTGATTTGTTGGTTATGGTGTTGATTCATGATTCCTCTTCCCTATAGCCCTAGTTATAATCAAGCATGTTTTGATATGAACATGAATGTTGTGAGATGTTTATGAATGTGTTGTTATGTTTAATAAGAGGCAATTCTCATAAACACTCTATGACTATGCTATGAAAGAACATTCTCACATGATGTTGGTTTTCTGATGAAAGGATATTCTTATCTTTGAAACCCTTGAGCTAAACGATATACAAGGGATTAAGTCCCTAATGTATTCTTTATGAACTAATGCTTAAGTAAAGACTTAAAGTTACTTAATGGGGAGTTTGTGCTTAGCACCGAGAGGATATGTATATGAGATAGGACTCCTTCACCAAGGTGTAAGGTTTCCACTAAAGAGGTCTCATTAGATGGAAACTACAATGCTATGAAGCATAAAGAGGGTTTCTAGAAGAAATCTCCTTATCCCTTAACTATGTGCCAACATAGGATTGTTAGCTAGTGGATCCACCTAGATGCTATAATGTACCAATTTTCTATCTTGGAAAGTTGAACACTCTCTTTTCGGTATGGGAGGAAGACACCGGATTCCATGTAGCTCACATGGTCTATGTCGGTTATGGCAAGTCTCCCAATTATGTAAGAATGAACTAATGAATGAAAATGACTATGAAAAAATATATGAACTCTAACTAGGATTTCTTGAGAGATGTCACTTAGTATAGGTAAGGGTATTGGACCTTACCTACACATTGCACAAGTGGGTCTTAAGAGGAGTTCTTGTGTGAGTTCTTTATATATGGAAACTTATGAATGAGGTTAAGGTTGATTTCACTTATTTTGATGATGTTTATGTATGTGACTACACTTATGTTTTCTTAATGGCTTTACTTAGTATATATAGGGGTATGGGACTCCATATGTACATTGCACAAGTGAACTTGAAAAGGGGGGCATGGGTGGTGTCTTCATGGTATGATGTTAAGTGAACTCAAGTATGTAAGATATGAATAATGGCATTGTGTAATGTTAATTATGATCATGAATGTATCTTTATCTTATAGTATGGATTGATTATGTATTCCTTGAATGTGCATTTTGGCTTTTAACTTTAAATAGCATGTTTTCAATAAAGGCCCCTTTTATGCATGTTTTATATGGTTTTAATTGTATGGCTTCCATACTTAGTACAACTGATTATGCTAACCCATATTTCTTCCTTTTTTGTACTAAGTGTAGGTTCCAGCTAGTAGGCTCTTGTTGCAAGGGAAGAAAGGCTTGGATTGCATTCTCCAAGACTCTGGTATGTCCTCAAGTTTCGAGGACAACATGATGTCATTTATGATTTATTTCTATTGTTATAGACTCATATACTTCTTATGTACTTTCTACTATGAGACTTCAATATTGTAAAGGGCTATGTTCCCATTTTGAGATTTTGATGTTGTACTTAGATGGTTTCATGATACGGTGTCTAGACATTCTATATTCTATTTGTTTTCTATATGAGATACTTTGACATTGATTGTGAAAAGTTTTAAATTTTCCATTTTTATTCTATGATATATGCAATGATGAATGCTAAAGGCTTGTATAAGACCTCTTCGAGGTCGTGTACGCCGGTTATGACTAGGGGGTGCTCTCGGGTCGTGACAGTAACATTATTCAATTAATCAATTCCTTACATTCATAATTCTATAACATCAACACCCACACTTTAAGATTCAATTTGAGAAAATAGGGTAATTCATGGATTCTTCAGGAATTAAACTTAAAATCATATAAAATCATCAATATATCCATAAATAAACATAATTCAATCATTTAAAATGAATTTGAAATGAATCTATGAGATTGAAGTCAAACCTTAACTTTTGGGTGTTCTAGCTTTGAAGTTGGGGGTTTTGAAGGGGCTCCATGGGTGAAGGCTACCCATGGATGAAGAGCTACCATACCTTATTGAATATTTCCCATGAATTTGAGGAGAAAAGCTTGATTCTTCAACCCTGGGTTCACCTTTCTTCTTCCTTGGAGTTCTATAGAGAGTTTATTTTGGGGAAAATTAGTTATGGATTTGGGTTTTGGGATTTTATGAGGTGAATGGGTTGGTTAATGACTTAAAAATACTTATATAGGTGTATTAAAAAAATACAAAATGACCTCACATCATACTAACTAAAATAGGAATTACCTAAACAACCCCTCCTTTCAACCGACTTTGGGACAGCTTCAGGCATGACCCACGACCTACGACCCACAGACCGTCTAATGAACCACAAAGCCCAAGGCGGGCCGTGATCCAGTGGATTAACCATCTTATCTTTCGTGGAGAAGAGACAGTGAAGCCAGTGGCTACCCAAGTGAAGGCGCAACTCCATGGAGTACTACATGGGCTGTAGTGTTGTAACACCCCGGAAACTAGTAGGCTTAACTAGAGCTTGCAGTAAGGGTTACAGTCATAAAATTTTCTTCTCGTACTTAGAATGAAGGGTTTAGGGTTTAAATGTCAAGTTACGACCCCTCAAGTACCAACCAAGGGTCCTTGAGGAGGACCCTAAAGTCTACCCTAAAAGCTGCCCAAACAGTCAACCATGGATGGGGACCTACGAAGGGTAGGTCCATCTATGCCTTGTGGGTGAGCTCCGTAGCTTAAGCCCCATTTCATCAAACCACACACCATGAACCACGCCCAACCAGTATGGATCATGGTCCCATCCACGGTTCGTGGGTCGTGGGTCTTGGGTCATGGCGAAGAGGCAGTGAAGCCAGTAGCTACCCAACCCAGTTCTAAGACTACGAGGACCACTACCATGAGCCTTCAGATGACCCATCTAATGGACCACAACTCATGTTCAGCTTCGTAGTCTTAGACTTGGGTTTTATTTTCCATCTTTCTTCTATCTTTTTCATCCAAGTGTTTCAGGTGTACAATCATCAAATAAACCATCATATCCAAATAAACAAGCTTGATTTCTCACACTAATCCTTAGTTTTGAGCTTCAAATATGCTATGAGTTCACGGCACATGAAGAACCCACTTCCTTTTATTTTCTAACATAAATCGAAACTAGAATCATTACCAAGATGTGAATTCATTAGTATACCTATCAAAAGGTCACCACAACAAACTCAAGCATAAGACCGTTCAACTATAGAATAAATTAATATATAAATTACTTCTTAAACTAAATTTCTAACAACCATTCCCCAGCAGCGGCACCATTTTTTATAACAGTCAAATCACGCTCCAAAAAAAATTAAAAGAGTGAGCGGTTCTCGTCAATAAAAACCCAACAAAGATTCAGGGTTGAATCCTGTAGGGAATGGTGTGTGGGTATGAATGTAATTATAGAATTAACAAGCAATTATTTCACTTGAAGTTGAAATTTCAAAAAAAGGTGAAGACGTCCACCAACTTTAATAATAGCAATTCTGAAACCCAATTATCAAAATGGAAATATTTTATGATTCATAAAACTAAAGGACTCTTGAGGTGTTCGAATTAGTAGATGATTTAACTTGGGTATAGTAGAATTTCTCAATAAAGCTCATTAATCACAAATAGGATAGGTCATCATCAATTATGTTACTATTCTTTTAATCTCAAATTGTTGTGTCTCCTTATCCCATAGATTCACGCATGTTGATCTTGTAGAGCTTGATATGTTATATTTTGACGTTATTCTTAGTATTGATTGGTTGCATACTTGTTATGCTTCTATTGATTCTAGAGCCCGAGTTGTCAAGTTTCAATTTCCAAATGAGCCTATCATAAAGTGGAAAGGGAGAAACTATATGTCGAAAGGTCCATTTGTCTCTTGTCTTAAAGCTAGAAAGATAGTTTCTAAGGGTTGCATATATCATCTAGTTAGGGTGAGGGATGCAGATTCTGAAACCCCTACTCTTGAGTCGGTCCCCGTTGTTAATGAGTTTCCTGAAGTGTTTCTCGACTATCTACCCGGTGTTCGTCCCGAAAGAGAAATAGACATCAATATTGACTTACTCGCAGATACACAACTCATCTCTATTCCTCTTTACCAAATAGCTCCAACAAAACTTAAGGAGTTAAATGAACAGTTGAAAGGTTTGTTGGATAAGGGCTTCATCTGACCGAGAATCTCCACATTGGGTGCTCCAGTTTTATTTGTTCGGAAGAAAGATGGTTCACTTCGCATGTGCATTTACTATCGCCAGTTGAACAAGATTACCATTAAGAATAATTATCCTCTCCCAAGGATAGAGGACTTGTTTTATCAACTTCAAGGAGCAAATTACTTCTCCAAGATTAACCTTTGGTTAGGTTATCACCAATTGTGGGTGAACAAAGATGACATTCTAAAGATGGCTTTTAAGACTTCATAAGGTCACTATGAGTTTTTGATGATGTCATTCAGGTTGAATAATGCTCCGACCGCATTTATGGATTTGATAAATAGGGTGTTCAGAAAATACCTTGATATGTTCATGATCTTATTTATTTATGAAATCTTGATCTATTCAAAGAGTTAAGATGAGCATACCGACAATTTGAGAATTGTGTTGGAATTCCTCAAGGACCGACAACTCTTTGCAAAGTTTAGTAAATATGAGTTTTGGTTAAGATCAATGGCTTTTGTTGGTCAGATTGTTTCTGGAAAAGGTAATAAGGTAGATCCTAAGAAGACAGTTGTAATTAAGAGTTGGCCTAGACCTCTATCCCTTCAGATATCAGAAGTTTCTTAGGTTTATCGAGTTAATATAGAAGGTTTGTGGAAGGTTTTACTTTGATCGCCTCTCTATTGATGGCATTGACCCAAAAGAAAGTCAAATTCTTATTGTTAGAAGCTTCTCATAAGTGTTTTCAGGAATTGAAAAATAGACTTACCTTTGATCCGGTGTTGACTTCAGCAGAAGGAACCGATGTGTTTGTTGCTATTGTGATGCTTCAAGAATTGGGTTGGGATGTGTCCGTATGAAAAATGGGAAAGTCATTGCCTATGGTCAAGGTAACTTAAGATTCGCGAAAAGAACTACCCTAACTATGACTTAGAACTAGCGGAAGATGTGTTTGCTTTATATATATGGAGGCATTATTTATATAGTGTCCATGTCGATGTCTTCACTGGCATAAAAGTTTGCAATATGTGTTTGTATCACCCCAAAAATTTCTATGTTAAGACCAAACCATTCTTGAATTGCGTATAAGGTCGTACTGAGTGACTCTTAATTTTATTAGGTGTTAAGGTAAATTCTTTAGTGTGGAAGTGATTTTAAATATCAAATAAGGTCACTAGTGTAACGACCGAGAGCACCCCCTAGTCGTTACCGGCGTATTCGACCTCTCGGAGGTCTTATACAAGCCCTTAGCATTCGTCATTGCATTATCATAGAAAAATAGCGGAAAATTTAAAACTTTTCATAATATAACACAAGACTTAGAAAGTCACTTCATTTAAACCTTTAATACAAAATCAGAATACTACGTCTCAAAGTAGCCATCTTAAAACACGACTAAAATACAAGAGGGACACATCCCTTACCATACAAAAGGGACTACTATCTAGTACAATTAACTTAAAGAAACTCTTAAACATAAAGGTCCTTGAATCTTTAAGGACACACTCGAACTTGGGAATAGTAAGCCAAGCTCATCACTTCTAGGAAAGTCCTTTAGCCACCACCACCTACACTTGGTGTAAAAAGATGAAGAAGAATGG
>JAJOOO010002897.1:0-22171 GCA_029582685.1 Solanum piurae | reverse complement strand
CTTGTGAATATTAAGTTTTCTAGAGGCATAAACTATAACCTTGCAATTCCGCATTAACACACAATCCAGTCCAACTCTGGACGCATCACAATACACTAGAAAACCTTGTGTACCTTTTGGTAAGGACAACTCTAGGGCAGTAGTCAACCTAGTTTTCAATTCCTAAAATCTTTTCTCGCAAGCTTTGTACCATTGAAACTTAACTGTTTTCTGAGTCAACTTAGTCAACATGGATGAAATAGATGAGAACTCCTCGACAAACCTTCTATAATTACCAGCCAATCCCAAGAGACTCCTAATATCTGTTGGAGTTGTGGGTCTAGGCCAGTTCTGCACTGCCTCAATCTTCTGAGTGTCAACTCGAATCCCATCACAAAAACCAAGTTGGCCTAAGAATGCCACAGACTCAAGCCAAAATTCACACATGGAAATTTTTGCATACAACTCCTTATCCTTTAGAGTTTGGAGAACTATTCTGCGATTACCAGCATGATCCTCCTCATTCCTCAGATATATTAGAATGTCATCAATAAAGACGATAACAAACATATCTAGATAAGGCATAAACACTTTGTTCATAAGGTCCATAAATGTTGCACTAGCATTAGTCAAACAAAAATACATGACTAGAAACTCATAATGACCATAACGTGTCCTAAATGTTGTCATAGGAATATCAATTTCTCTTAATCTCGACTGATGATAGACTGATCTGAGGTCTATATTAGAAAAACAAGTGGCACACTGAAGTTGATCAAGGAGATCATCAATTCTCGGAAGAGGATACTTATTCTTGATACTGACCTTGTTCGACTGACGGTAATCTATGTACATTCTAAGAGAACCATCTTTCTTCCTCACAAATAAGACCGGAGTGCCCCAAGGTGAGACACTTGGTCAAATGAAGTCGTTCTCAAGAAGGTCTTTCAACTGCTCTTTTAACTCTTTTAACTAAGTGAGAGCCATTCTATATGGAGGAATAAATATAGGATGAGTATCAGGAAGGATATATATACCGAATTCTATTTCTCTCTCAAGAGGGACTCCAGGAAGATCATCTGGAAAGACCTATGGAAAATCACTCACAATTGGAACTGACTGAATAAGTTGTGTCTCAACACTAGAGTCATTAACTCGGACTAAGTTATAGATGCACCCCTTGGAAACTAACATTCTCGCCTTAAGGTACGAAATAAAATGACCCTTAGGCATTGCTGAACTACTCTTTCACAAAGTTTTCCAGATCCTCAATGACACTTGAACCGGTGAAGTTTGAAGGATTCATCCTTAAGAACTCACAGACCTTGGATGTATCAGCCACATCCTTTCAATCTCCTCTCTACTGACAAGCTTGGTTGGCCACCACTTGACTCAACATCCGGATAGCATCCTGAACACAACATTAGTGACAGCTCCTTGGGGTTGACCTCTGGTGCATTAGGTACCCTTTTTCCTAAATATTCCTCCTAGCAGGACGACCTCGGACAGCTCTTCTTTGAAAGATACGGGAAAGCACGAACTAGAAAGAAACTTTTATAGAGATGAATTCTATCGCACGAAAAGAATATGAAAAAAGTGAGTTAGTTCCTAAATGTCGCAACCTCTTTATTATAGACGTGGCATGCTTCACACCGATAACTAGGATTCTACAGACACGGCTTAATAGACACCCTAGGACTCGTGAACTCTTTTCTCTGATACCAAGTTTGTGACACACCGAGCCTACACCCTGGGCGTGGCCGGCACTCGAGAACAATTATTTACCCCAAGCGAACCCTTGGACTGGCTTAACTCTTTGGGGAAGATTTACCGATAAATCAGAAGAACTCAAAAGCGCGCTTTACTCAATGTCTCAAAGAAAATAATCAACATATTTTTTAAATAAAACATTCAACTAGCCAAAGAGGCAACTCAAGTCATTAAACATTTATAACTAGCCAAAGTGGAAAGACTCATGAACTATGGTATATCTATCTATGAAGCCTCTAATACTATGAGGAATGTCGGGACAAGACCCGGATCACCCTAACAAATTGAAATACACATATGTTCGAAATGTAATGGAGAAGACAATATAATTCCAGATGTCGAACTGGAAGGATAAAATGATAAAGAGATAAAGACGAAAGAAAAGATAGGACGAAGAGATAAAGATGAGGAACAAGATAAGATATCCAACAAGATAAAGCAAAATAGTGTAAAGATGTAAATTATTTGCTTTAAAGGCATAAAGTTGTACAGTATAAAGTAAATAGTAAAGTGCATAGTCATAAAGTAAATAGTAGACACATTATTAGAGCATCTAGAATAGTAGATTTGTATGTCTATATATTGATTCAGTTGTAAACATTGTAAGGCAGGCAAAGCCTAATATATAAAAATCCACTTCAAAACTCTCTCTACAAAAATAATATTTAGATAATGGAGCAACAATCTGCAGATATTTCAGATATCATGGATAAGCAAGAGGTAAAGGTATATTGTTTAACGAATATGCAGAACTAATTTCATATATTCCTGAATATCATATTATGATTGAATAAATTTATGTTAGTTATTATGTATTAGAATTATTTGAAATCATGATTTCTAGATTATTAGCACACTGGAAACATAGAGAACTTTTATACTATGCCATCCTAAAGTTGAAACCGGTAGGCAAGAAAAGCCATTTAGGAGAGTAAACACAGTTGAGGCGCTGATAAGAAGGAAGTATCTGTAAAGTACGATGCTAATAGTGACAGGAGAACATGATAAACAGATAATCTAGTTCATAATGATCTAATCTGAATTTAATCAGTTATGAATATGATAGGAGGGAATAATTGAAAACAAAAACTGCATGAACAAGAACATGACCACATATATTCATGATGAAATGATAAAAAGTTATATGACTTTGATTCTATACATACTTAAAGATATAGAGATAATTGAATTAAGAAGAGTTATATGGGAAAGAATATTCAATGATGATGATGAATCAGAAGATATATTAAACCAAGAATGGTATGAAATAGACCTACATGATCTATATTTAGACTCCGAAATATATGATTATTTACATTCAGACTAAAATGAATTACGAATATTTACGTTATTGGATACAAGTTATGGAAGATATAAAATTATTAGAATAATTAATGGAAAATAATTTATATGAATATCTAAGAATCCAAGATATGTTATAACTAGATTACGTCGTAAATAATATTAAAGAAACATCAAGATTAAAACTCTTAGCAACAGAATATTACAATAAAAGTTTTCTTGAATAACAAGATGAATTTCGCACCCCCCCAAAAATGGTATCAGAGTCATGAAAGAAAAAAGACAATATCAGAAAAAACTGAGAAAGATAAAAAGAAAATTATCTAAATTATACCCAGAATATAAATAATTAAATACTACTAAGACAGACAATTATAAACTAGAACAGCTAATAGATACTATATCTAAAATAGAATATAACTATATACACTATTTAAAGAAGCAATGAACGATACATAGTATAAGCAACAACTTACTGAAATAATTACAATAAAAAGACAAGAATTAAGACATAGGCAAAATAAACTTAACAGTAACATATTTGCAGGAACTTGTAAAAAATCTATAATAGCACAAAGAAAGACGATATTATATTTGCAAATACAAATAGAAAATTTAGAATATAAATTTCAACATAATTTATAAATAAATAAAGAAGAATATGCAATAGACGAAAAAACATATGAAAATTATGATGGACTAAAAATAAAGATAATATTTTCCAATTTAGGAAGAAGATATAAGAAAATAGGTGATAACCTAAGCCTAATGTTAGAAAAAGAAACAGTAAAATTAGAATATAGTTTAACTGTTATGGTAAGAATAACAAAAGAAAATGAAGAAATAGACAGACAAAAAGAAATTGAAATAATAAGACACCAAGCAAAGAAAGAAATACAACAAGTAGAAGAAATAAAAAATACTAAAATATTAGAATTAGAAAAAGAACTAGCAATGCTAAAAGAAATGTACGCACTAAAACAAAAAGAAAAAGAAAAAAAAGAAAAATTAATGGTTGAGATAAATAGATTTAAAGAAAAATTACAACTAGAAGAAAATAAAAAATTACCCGAAATTTTTATAGAAAATCAAGATCAAGATAATCTACCTGAAATAGGAATTGACGAGATAAATGAAAATGATTTAGAAGAAAAACATTCAGAAACCAGCGAAACATAAACAAAACTTCTCGAAACCATAGATAAGACAAAAAATCTAAAAGTAAATACAGGAGATGTGGACATGGATGAAAAATCTAGTACATCAGGAGTAAAAAATCAAAAAACCATAAATACAAAATATTATAATGCAAATTACGAACAATATGATAGAGAAAAAACTATATGGGATAAAAGATTAAATAAAAAATGGACACCGAAACCAATAACCGAACAACATAATTTTTTAGATCTAGATTGTGTAGCAGATATAAATAAAACAATCCAATTATGGATGGGATATATATCAAAACAATTAATAGATAATAAAATAGGAATGACAGAAACACCAAGATATATAGAAAGAACACTTATAGGAACGGTAAAACTATGGCTACAAAATTTAACAAATGAAAGCTTAAACACATTAAGAAGTAACAAAAAATTTGATGGTGAATTAGCCACTACAACTATGGAAATATTATATAAATACGAAATAGCAATAAGAAATAAATTTAGCAGTATGACAACAGAAGTTGAAGAACAAAATAAAGAAAAAATTATAAATAGGAATTTAATAACAAAATTAGCAATATGTAATATGTGTTACATAGATGAATATATGTGTGCATTCAGAGAATTTTATTATAAAGGAACATATAATACAAAAGAAAGTAAAGAAATAAGGAAATTATATTTTACAAAATTACCCGAACCTTTTAGTTCAAAATTAATAAGGAGTTGGAATGAAGCTGGATTAACAGATACCCTAGGAGCTAGAATGAAATTCTTACAAAGATGGTTCATAAAACTATGTGAAAAGCATAAAGAAGAAATGAAAATGGAAAAGATATTAGTAAAAAACTTAGCATGTTGTAAAAAGATAATAGCACCCCAATTTAGATGTACAGATAGATATTATAAAAAATACAAGAAAAACAGAAACTATAAAAAATACAGATCAAAATATAAGTATAAAAGACCAAGAAGGAACTACTACGTAAAAAACTATAACACCAAAAGACCATATAGGCCAAAAAAGAAATTAACAGAATGTACTTGTTATAATTGTGGAAAATTAGGGCACATAGCTAGAGATTGCAAATTACCAAAAAATCCGAAAATACAACTATCAGAAATACTAATAGACAATGAAGAATATATGCAAATAGACTACATAGATTATGAATTAGAAAGTGATGATAGTATATACGAATTATCAGAAAATGAAATGAACGAAATAGAAAATAATTCGTTAATAGAATCAGAATCAGATAATGACAATGAATATAAATGACTGAAACAGATATACAAATAATAACTCAAGAAAAACATCAAGATGAGGAATCTTTAGAACAAAAAATAATATCTGATAATAATATATTCGAACAGATAAAAGGAAAAAAATTAGACCTAATCGTAGAAAAAATATTCGAAATACCAACAATAAGAAATTGGTTTAAACGACAAAAAGAAGAATATTATGTAGTAAGTCAGAGAGAACATATTATAGACTGCAAATACACCAAAGGAAAAGCTAAAATACCAATAATAAATAAACGAATAATTAATAAAGAAATACAAGATATAAAGGCTAGAAATCCAATTAAATATGTACATTTAGGAGGAACAGAAATACTAATAAAAGAATGTTTTAGAGAAGGAATAGATACACCCATAGAAATATACTTAACAGATGATAGAATTATACAACCTATAGAAAAAAGTATAATAAGCGCAGTAAAAGGTAATCTCATATACCAAAAATTTAAATTCATAATAAGTGCTAACTACTCAGTAGCAATAAATGATAAAAATATAGATAAATCACTAGTATTATATTGGAAAATGTCAGGAATAGAACTAGCACCCGGAACTAAAATATTTACAGCTAGATGTAAAAACCTGTATGTTTTAACAACAAAACATAAGATAACATCAAGGAACAAAATAAATAAGATAAAAATAGAAAATCCTTTCGAAAGAATAGTTACAGTCATAGATAATAATGACTACAGTTACAATGAGATTGATATAGAAGAAGATTTAGAAATAGTAAAAGAAAGGTTGAGCACATCAAAAAGAATGAACATAAATTATGAAATACCACATATATCATCAAAAATGAGTACCTCAAGAAGAATAGATTAAACCCCACAAATATCAATAGAAGAAGTAATAAAACCTTATCATTACTACATAACAGGAATAATGGAACAACGAAAATATTTGATATTAATAAATACAGGACAAGAAGAAAATTATATTACAAGGGAATTAGTAGCAGAAGACGAAATAATAACTACTGAACAAATATGCCCTGAACTACCAAAAACATTAATAAATACTAAAGAAACAACGGAAAAGGAAATAATTACTGGAGGAATACCAATAGTAATAAATTTCAAAATATACCAAGGAGATAAAAATATCACTTTAGGAATAAAATGGTTAGAAAAAGTAAAACCATATAATTTGGAAGACAAACAGTTAACAATAAATTATCAAAATAAAAAGGTAATAATAAAAAGAACTTATTAATAACATGAAAATATACATACTTGCAAAAATAATAGTAGAAGGATATTATAATAGATATTATACTCCAATGATAGATACAGGAGCAGAAATTAATATATGTAAATATAATTGCTTACCAGAAGCTAAATGGGAAAAGTTAAAAACACCTTTAGTAGTAACAGGATTTAACAATGAAGGTAGCATGATTACATATAAAGCAAAAAATATAAAAATACAAATATGGGATAAGATATTAATCATAGAAGAAATATATAACTTTGAGTTTACAACAAAAGATATGTTATTAGGAATGCCCTACTTAGAAAAGCTATACCCTCATATAATAACAAAAACACACTGGTGGCTAACAACACCATGTAAACACAAGATAGGAGCAAAAAGGGTGAACAAAAAAAAGAGAAAAACAACGGAATGGATAAAAGGAAGTGAAAGGATATTTGTGTCCAATTAACTTGCAATATCTAGTTAATAATTCTGCCGAAATAAATCCCTCCTTCCATGCTCTTGTTGTAGGTCATTCTTCTGGTTTTAATAATGATAAGATCCATCGTTGGACTTCATCCATATCTGCTTTTCTTAATTCTCTTGAATTTGAATATATCATTAACTGATCTCTAGAGTAGTAGCTCCATATAGCATTTCCGTTTAAATTATTATTTGCTAGCTCTTGTATGATAGTTGATATACCAATTATTCTTTTATTGGCATAAAATTCTGGTATCTCTAATTTTCGTATTTCTTCTTGTTGTCCAATATCTTCAGGTATGATCATGTCTTTGGTCAGTCCTATCTTAATTTTTGTGATGGGATTCGAGTTGACACTCAGAAGATTGAGGCAGTGCAGAACTGGCCTAGACCCACAACTCCAACAGATATTAGGAGTCTCTTGGGATTGGCTGGTAATTATAGAAGGTTTGTCGAGGAGTTCTCATCTATTTCATCCATGTTGACTAAGTTGACTCAGAAAACAGTTAAGTTTCAATGGTACAAAGCTTGCGAGAAAAGATTTTAGGAATTGAAAACTAGGTTGACTACTGCCCTAGAGTTGTCCTTACCAAAAGGTACACAAGGTTTTGTAGTGTATTGTGATGCGTCCAGAGTTGGACTGGATTGTGTGTTAATGCGGAATTGCAAGGTTATAGTTTATGCCTCTAGAAAACTTAATATTCACAAGAGGAATTACCCAACCCGTGATCTAGAGTTGGCTGTTGTAGTATTCACTTTGAAAATATGTCGTCACTATCTTTATGGTGTTCATGTAGATTGTTTCACCGATCACAAGAGTCTTCAGTATGTGTTAAGTTAGAAAGAGCTTAATCTCAGACAGAGGAAGTGGTTGGAGTTACTGAAGGATTATGACATGAATATTCTCTATCACCCAGGTAAGGCTAATATTGTTGTTAATGCTTTGAGCAGATTGTCTATGGGAAGTACCGCCCATGTTGAGGAAGAAAAGAAAGAGTTAGCCAAAAATGTGCACAGACTTGCACGATTGGGAGTTCGGTTAATGGATTCTAATTAAGGTGGAGTAGTGGTGATGAATGGGTTGAATCATCACTAGTGTCCGAAGTGAAAGAGAAACACGACCAAGATCCTATTTTGTTGAGTTAAAGGCGAATGTTCATAAGCAAAAAGTGATGACTTTTGAACAAGGGAGAGATGGTGTATTGGTAAAGGTGGATGAACTTCAAGAGAGGATCATGAAGGAAGCTCATAATTCCAGATATTCTATCCATCATGGTTCCACAAAGATGTATCGTGATATGAGAGAAGTCTATTGGTGGAGTATGGTAGAGTTCATTGCTAAGTGACTGAATTGCCAACAAGTCAAGGTAGGGCACCAGAGGCCCAGTGGCATGGCTCAGAATATAGATCTTCCGGAATGAAAGTGGGAGATGATTAATTTGAATTTTATTACTGGTTTACCGTAGTCTCGCATGGAGCATGATTCGATTTGGGTGATTATAGATCGAATGACTAACTCAACACATTCTTACCAGTAAAGACTACCTTTTCAGTAGAGAACTATGCTAAGTTATATATTCAAGAGGTAGTCAGAATTAATGGAGTTCTGGTATCTATTATTTCAAATAGAGGTGCGCAATTCACCGCACAATTATGGACGTCTTCCAAGAAAGGTTTGGGTTCGAAGGTGAACCTTAGTACTGCTTTTCATCCTCAGACTACTATTCAAGCAGAGCGTACAATTCAGAATTTAGAGGATATATTGAGGGTGTGTGTGATCGATTTCAAGGGAAATTAGGATGATCACTTACCTCTTATTTAATTTTGCTTACAACAATAGTTCCACTCTAGCATCCAAATGGCTCCCTATGAGGCTCTTTATGGGAGAAGATGTAGATCTCCTATTGGGTAGTTTGAGGTTGGTGAGTCTGGGTTGATAAGACCAGACTTAGTTCATGAAGCTGTGGAGAAAGTGAAGACTATTCGAGAGAGGTTGAAAACAGCGTAGAGTTGTAAGAAATCTTATACTGATGTTAGGAGAAGAAACTTAGAGTTTGAGGTAGATGATTGGGTTTAGTCGAAGGTTTCACCCATGAAGTGTGTTATGAGGTTTGACAAGAATGGGAAGCTTTTTCCTACGGTATATTGGTCCTTATAAGATATCCAAAAGGATTGGCAATGTAGTCTATCAGTTGGAGTTACTGTCAAGTTAGCAGCAGTCCATCCAGTGTTTCACATTTCAATGTTGGAGAAGTGTATGGGCGATCCTTCACTTATTATACCAATTGAAGACATTGGTATTAAGGATAGCTTATCTTATGAGGATATTACCGTTTAGATTATGGATCGTCAGGTTCGCAAGTTTAGAACCAAGAAGGTAGCATCAATCAAGTTCTTATGTAGGAATCAGTTTGTTGAGGAAGCTACTTGGGAGGCTGAGGAGGATATGAAGAAGATATACCCACATCTCTTGGAGCCCGGAGAAATTCCCAATGAAGGTACTAACTCTTATCTTAGTACTCCTTAAGTTAATGAGATATGTTATATATTGCATATTTAGTGTTTGCGTTTGGTGTAGATATTTCACCCTCATCTCTTCTTAGAGTAATCTTATTCGAGGATGAATGTTCCCAAGTGAATGTTTTATTTCTAAAGTATTATCAGTATTTTCTTTGAGACATTGAGTAAACTGTGCTTTTGAGTTCATCTTATTTATGAGTAAGTCTTCCGCTAAGAGTTAAGCAAGGCCATGGGTTCGCTTGAGGCAAGCAATAAGGGGTGTCAAATGGGTGGGTTACGTTGGAATTGGAGATATTAAAATGGGTTGAGATAGAAATCAGGTTGGTTCTTGACACACCCAAGTTTACTTTGGGCTCAAATGGGTTAGGCTCAAATGGGTTGGGTTCAAATGGGCTAAAAAATGGGTTGGGTCTTGACCCTCCAAATTTGACCCGATTAATCTCAATAATTTTAACATAGTGATATTTAACTTTTATAATCACAATTCAAATTTCCGTTCAAGATTTTAAAAATAAAATAAAAAATGGATAGATAAATCCTAAAAGATGTTAAATATATATTAATTCATACCTTTAATATAGGAACATATCTTAGTAAAGAGTTTTAAAACGGGTTGAAATTGGAGATTGAATTGGGCTCAATTGAGGATTCTCTTAAAATGGGTTAGGCTTGAATGGGTTGAGATTGAACCCAATCCAAATTATCTTGAGCCCAACCCTTAAAATTCTAGGCAGGTTACCTATGTTTGGGTTCATTTTTGACACCCCTACCAGCGATGGTTCTCGAGTGTCGGCCACGTCTAGAGTGTAGGTTCGGGACGTGACACCTAGTTTGTATCAACTATCAACTCATGAATTATACTTTCTAGGAAACTCAGTCAGAAATACATGCTTTAGAAATTGAATGCCAAAACTTTCATTATAATTATGCTCATTCCCAGATAGCACGTCAACATTTTTATCTACTCAGTATTTCAGTGCATTTTAGTTTTTCATTCAGTTGGGAGTAGACTTAGATCCGAGTTGGACTTAGGTTGAGCGTACCCTCACATACCCAGAACTACGTGCCAACGTAGGTTCAGAAGAACCATCTGTTGGGAATCACTTTTAGTGATCACGCCACAGTCATGCCTTTATACCCCTGACAAAGTATATTGGGTCCTCTCGATGGGGAGTATACATCGGACTCTAGGTTTAGCTCACATGGTTTTTGTAAGTTAATAGTAGCTCCCAGAGTCATACTATTATTGCATTGACCATGTTATCAACATTCAGTTCAACATATTAGTTACACGATTGGTACTTTGTCATTGCATTTAGCTCAGATTTTAGGTACACTTCCTTACCGTCTATTTTCATATTCAATATTATATTGCTCTGTTATATCATTGTTTAGCTTAGTATTTATAACTTGCATGTTCAGTACATTCCAAGTACTGATGCATACTTTGTGCTACATCATTTTATAATGTAGGTTTAGGAACTCAACATCGAGATCACACTTAGTTTGACTCTCATCTTACATTGAGCAACTTCAGTTGTGAGTCCTCATAGTTTAAGGACATATCATTATGCTTGGATTTTTAAGTTACCTTCATTCTTTTTTGCTGTATTTTTATAGTTAGATGGGGACTTGTCCCAACATATCATTAGTATTAGAAGCCTTCAGACATAGAGCCAGTATTAAGTTGTATTAGAGCATTAGGTTCAGAAGTCTTAGGGTGTCTGAAATACGCACTAAGTAGAGTCTCTTTCATGGGTGTGAAGCGTGCCACATCTATGAGGGGGAGGATACACAGTTTTCTATGAAAAACTTCCCTTCTTTTTCCATTCTTATCGCCTGTGAGGTGTGATTCAACTTCTCCCTTTTAATCTATCGTTATACGTTTTAGATGATACCTTTTTGTAGAGCTAACGCACGGAATACTAATGTCCACAATGTTAATGCAGTTCCTATAGTCTCCAACTAAGAGGTTACGAATGTAGAGTTTCGCAATGTGATCCACCTTTTGGCTCAACCCGTAACTAATCAGAACAATCAACAGGCCCCAACTTCTGTAAACATCACTGGTGGATCAGCTGCAGCTAGGGTTCGAGACTTTGTTCATATGATTCCGCCTAATTTTCTAAGGTCGAAGGTTTGTGAGGACCCATAGAACTTCATTGATGAGGTTAAGAAGATTCTTGGAGTAATGCAAGTGACTGCTACTGGGAGTGTTGAGTTAGATTCATATCAACTAAATGATATGGCTCATATTTGGTTCACGCAGAGGAATGACAACAGGGTGAGAATGCACCTCTTTTGAGATGGGACTGTTTTGATGGAGCTTTTATGGACATGTTCTTCCTGGGAGAGTTAAATGAGGCTAAGGCCCAGGAGTTTATGAACTTGTAGCAGGGTTCATTGCCAGTCTAAGGGCCTGTTTGAATTGGCTTTTGTCTTATACTTTTGGTTTATGACTTATAAGCCAAAAGCCATAAGTTAGGATTTCTAACTTATGTATTTTGGTTTATTTTTGTTATTTTGTCTTTAAAATAAGTGCTTATAAGCACTTTTTAACTTTACCCAAACAATTCAAAACTGCTTAAAAGCTATTTTGGCTTAAAAGCACATAAAATAAGTCAATCCAAATGGGCACTAAGAATACCGGCTGAAGTTCACCGAACTCTCAAAGTATGATCCACACATGGTTGCCGATTTGAGAGCACAAATGAGAAGGTTCTTATTTGGAGTATTTAATCTGGTGATGAACGAGTGCAGGAATGCTATGTTGTTAGGAGATATGGATATATTCATATTAATGACCTATGATCAGTTGAGGGAGATAAGCTCAAGGAAATGGATAAAGACAACAAGAAGGCTAGAAAAGGGAATTATGAATACTCTCAGCGAAGGACAGGCGGTGGAAATTGCTCACAGTTTCAGCAGAGGTCTATAGCCCCAGCACCTTGATCAGCTAGCGCTCTGTCCCCCAGATTTTGACAAGATAAGAAAGGTATGTCATTAGGATCGAAGTCACAAGGGAGTGCTTCAGGTAATTGGTTTTTTCCAACTTTCCAAAAGTGTGGTAAGAACCATCCGAGTGAGTGTCTTCCTGGCAGAGAGAGGTGTTTTGGGTGTGGCCAATTTGGTAATAGGTCACCCTACTAAACAAGTTGCCTTGTCTAGTACATGTGGTGGTTAGCACTAGAACAAGTTGTATTCTCCTCAAGCTCGCCCGGACGAGGAAGATTCTCCCGACATGGTCACTCGTATGTTGAGAGTCTTCCATTTAGATATTTATGTCTTGTTAGACTCAGGGGCCACACTGATTTTTGTCTCTGTATATTGTAGTAAACTTGGGTGTCAATCCAGAAACTCACTCAGAACTCTTCTAAGTCTCTACTCTAGTTGGTTACCTTGTTATAGCTAGACAGGTATTCAGAAATTGCCCTGTCACGATTTCCCTGAAAGTCACCTCATCAGACCTTGTAGAGTTAGAAATGGATGATTTTGATATCATCCTAGTTATGGATTGGTTACATTCCTGTTATGCCTCAATCGATTGGAGAACTAGGATCGTTCGGTTTTAGTTTCCAAATGAGCTAGTCTTAGAGTTGAAGGGTAGTAACTCAGTGTTTGTAGGTCGATTTATCTTTTACCTTTGGGCCAAGAAGATGATTTCTAAAGGGTATATATATCATCATATTCGGGTTAAGGATTCAAACTTTGAAACCCCAACTCTGGAGTTAGTCCCAGTTGTAAATGAATTTCCATAAGTGTTTTCAGAAGATATTCCCGGAGTTCCTCCCAAAAGGGAAATCGACTTTGGAATATATGTCCTTCTAGATACCCAACCTATTTCAATTCCTCCTAACAGATGGCTCCAATTGAGCCTAAGAAATTGAAAGAACAGTTGAAAGACATCCTAGATAAAGGCTTCATCAGACCCAACATCTCTACATGGGGTGCTCCAGTGTTGTTCGTGCGCAAGAAATATGGTTCTCTCAGGATGTGCTAGGATTGATGACTTTTTCAAACAATTTCAAGGCGTGCTAGTTGATTTTCTAAGATAGACCTCAGATCCGGCTATCATCAGCTTAGAGTCAGAGATAGTGATATCCCAAAGACAACCTTCAGAACTCGGTATAGCCACTATGAATTTGTAGTTATGTCTTTTGGACTAACAAATTCTCCCGCATCTTTCATGGACTTAATGAACATGGTGTTCAAACAATATTTGTACTTGTTCGTCATTGTCTTTATTAATGATATCCTTATTTATTCTCAGAGTGAGGAAGAACATGCGACTCATCTGAGAGTGGTCCTGCAAACTCTCAAAGATCGACAGTTATTTGCTAAGTTTAACAAATGTGCATTCTTGTTATAGTCAGTAGCTTTCCTTGGTGATGTGGTATCCAATGAAGGGATCCGAGTAGATTCTCAGAAAATTAAGGCAGTAAAACACTCCCACACCCACCTCTATGACTGATATCAGAAGTTTCTTGGGTTTGTCTTGTTATTAAAAGAGGTTTGTTGAAGGATTTTCATCTATAGCTTCCCCATTGACCAAGTTAACTCCGAAAGAGGTCAACTTTCAGTGGTCTGATGAGTGTGATAAAAGCTTCTTAGAACTGAAAATAAAGTTGACTACAGCTCCAGTGTTGATTCTACGAGAGGGTTCAGACGGTTATCTAGTTTATGGTGATGCATCTAAGGTGCGCCTAGGTTGTGTATTGATGCAGCAAGGTAAGGTCATAGCTTATGGTTCTAGGCAGCTTAAGGTACATGAGAAAAATTACCCGACTCATGACCTCGAGCTTGAAACCGTAGTGTTTTCCCTAAAGGATTTGGAGACATTACATGTATGGTGTTCATATTGATGTGTTCACGAATCATAAGAGCCTCCAGTATGTGTTCACACAGAAAAAGTTGAATCTTTGTCAAAGGAGATGGCTTGACTTCTTCAAAGACTATGACATGAATATGCTCTACCCTTCGGTTAAGGTGAATGTAGTAGATGACGCCCTCAGCTCACTCTCAATGGGTATTGTAGCACATATTAAGGAAGAAAAAAAATAGTTAGCCAAAGATTTTCATCGGCTTGATCTCTAAGGAGTTTACCTTACGAACATGTCAGATGGTGGTGTGATAGTTCAGAATGGATCAGAATCTTCATTGGTAGAAGGGTTTAAGGAAAATAAGATAGAGAACTTATATTACTTCAGTTGAAAGGTGCAATTCATTAACAAAAAGTTGAAGTTTTCTCCCAAGGGGGAGATTGTGTACTTCATTACCAGGGTTGCTTATTTGTTCCAAATATGGGTGAATTGAGGAAACAGATCCTTATAGAAGCCCATATCCAGATATTCTATTCATTCGGGTGCCACAAACATGTACCGTGATCTACTGGAAGTCCATTGGTGGAAAGAAATGAAGAGGAACATCGCAGATTTTGTGGCAAAGTGTCCTAACTGTCATAAGGTGAAAATGGAACATTGAAGACCGGGAGGTGTAACTCAAGAAATTAGCATTGCCACTTGGAAGTGGGAATTGATAAACACAAACTTCATTCGGGGTTTACCTCATACTCGCAGACAACATGACTCCATTTGAGTGATAGTGGATGGAGTTACTAAGTCAGCTAACTTATTGGCTGTCAAGACTACAAATTCGGCGGAGGACTACGCCAGACTCTACATCAATGAGATAGTCAGGTTGCATAGGGTTTTCTTTTCTGTTATCTCAGATAGAGGTCCTCAGTTTAGATCCCATTTCTGGAAGTCATTTCAGAAAGGTCTTGGTACTCGGGTAAATCTCACTACAACATTTCATCCACAGATTGATGGTCAGGCAGAGCATACCATTCATACCGTAGAGGACGTGTTGAGAGTTTGCGTGATTGATTTCAAGGGTATTTGGGATGATCACCTACCTCTAATAGAGTTCGCCTATAATAACAACTTTTATTCCAATATTCAGATGGCCCTTTATGAGGCACTATATGAGCGGTAAATGCAGGTCTCTGGTTGGTTAGTTTGAAGTAGGTGAAGCAACCTTGATTTGGCTAGATTCGGTTCATGAGGCTATGGGGAAATTTCAACTCAACAGAGATAGACTAAAAATAGCTCAGAGTCGTCAAAAGTTCTATGCGGATGTCAGGAGAAGGGACTAAGAGTTTTAAGTAGATAATTAGGTTTCCTAAAAGTGCCCCCCATGAACGGGGTGATGAAATTTGTAAATAAAGGGAAGTTGTAACATCCCGCCTTTGAAAGAACTAAATTTAGAAAGAACTAATTTGGAAAGAGCTAATTGGAGATTTGTTCAAGTTAAGCTTAAGTTGTGAGTTTTGGGTCAAATTCAAATGACCATAACTTTTAGTACAGGATGAGTTAGGTGGCCCATAAGATATCAAATGAAATTTCTTTGAATCCTCTTTCCAACGCCACAAAGTTATCTAAATTTGGAGTTCAGATGAGGGAGATATTCCCATTTGAAGTCAGCCTACCCAGCTAAGGAAAAATACTTGAATTAATGAGGGGTATTTTGGTCTTTTCCTTACCTCATCAGCTTTAAACATTTTTAGTAATATTTTAGGGGTCTAAACTGATTTGGATGAGTTTTCACAATCCTAAATATGCTTAGGGTTTTTAGCAGAGTTTAAGAGGACAAAAGAGGAAAGGTTCAAGGCGTTCGTCAAGGTTCTTGAGAATTGTCGACGAATTTCGCCAAGTGTTGATTCCTCAGAGGTATGTACGCTTCCATAGTGATGGGTTTGTTCACCCACGCGCCAATCATGATTTTCATTATCGAATTCGTCCATAAAGAATGAGAAATTTTAATTCTTAATGAGTGTTCTTGAAGTGTTGTTCTTCATTCTTAAATAATGATGTTTGATTGAGTTTTTGAGATGAATATCTTGTTAATGAGGATTGTTTTGAGGGTTTTCGAATAGATTTTCATGTAAATAAGTGGAGTAAATTAATATAAGAGGGTTTGGAAGAAACCATTCGATTCTAGGTGAATTAGGGTGAGAAAACGCGAAAGAAAAAATTGTCAGATTTTCTGTTCAGGGGTTGGCGCATAGGTAAGAGAATTCCTTACTCTTAAGTAGGAATCCATGAGTGTGCATGTGTACAGCCTCAAGTTAACTCAAATTTCTGTTTATGCTCTGGAGATGGTTGGTATTATGAGGAGCACGATGAGCTTGTTTGTGTCTGGGTTGTTTCATTTGTATGGGAAAGAGAGTAAGGCTGCAATGCTGGTAGGAGTCATGGACATAGCAAAGTTGATGATCCATGTACAACAGGTTGAAGAGGATAAGCTGAGAGATAGAGAAGAGTTTTAAAACAAGAAGGCTAAGACAACATGAAATGAGTCTAGGCAGCTAAAGAGTAATGCAAATTGGTCATCCTTTCAACCAAAGCCAAATGGACCTGCTCCATCATCTGTAACTGCACCTACACCAAAGAACAAATGTGAGTTCAAGAATTAGAATTCTCAGAAATTTAGAGCTAGACCTGCACAGTCTCAATGTAGTGTGGCACAAGGAGGTAACTGGACTCCTAGTTGTGCTCAGTGTGGTACGAGCCACCTAGGAGAGTGTCTAGGTGGCTCCAGTGGTTGATTCAAGTGTGGTCAAACAGGTCACTTCATGTGAGAGTGTCCTAAGAACATGCAAGGGGGGTGATAATGGGGGTAATAGAGCCCAATCTTCTTTAGTGTCTCCGCCAAGCAGATATGGATCTAGAGGGGCTACTTCAGGGACAGACGTAGGAGCAAACTATTTGTATGCTATCACCAGTCGACAAGAGCAGAGAATTATCTAGATGTTATCACTAGTATGATCAAAGTCTTTACTTTTGATGTTTATGATTTACTTGATCCTGGTGTGAGCCTATCTTTTGTGACTCCCTATGTTTCCATGAGGTTCGATATTATTCTCGAAGAACTTTTTGATCCCTTCTATGTACCATATCTGTCAATCACAAGGACACCATGGCTGACTTAGTTGAGTTAGATATGGTAGACTTTGATGTTATTAAAGGTATGGACTGGCTTTCTGTTTGTTATTCCTCAATTGATTGTAGAACTTGAGTATTTAAGTTTCAATTTCCTAATGAGCCAGTTATTGAGTGGAAGAGTAGTTCAGCAGTGTAACACCTCGTAATCTAGTAGGCTAAGCTAGGGATAAGTGAGACGACAAGAGACAAGAAAGTGTAATACCTCAAATTTAGAGAAGGGAGATTTTTCACTTCTTAGTTGACTTGGTGATCTGCCAAATCGACTTGGCGGTCTGCCACGTAGAGTTCCTTGCCTTTTGTTTCGATTTCATCATTCAGTGTTTTGGAACCTTAGGCGAGCTCAATCGATCTTGCCGCTCCATTTTGCATGTCGCGGAAGTCGACTCCCCATTGCCTAAGTTGACTTATCCTGCAAATAGACCCACTTTAAATTTTGCCCAGCTAAGGGCTCACTTGGTAAATCACTAAGTGGCCATTGGCGAGCTCCAATGTTACTTGTTTCAAAATTTAAGTCAGGTTCTTTTGAGCCTTTTGGGTCTTTTCGGATATATATTAATTTGATGGTACGTCATTTTACCTTTCTTTTAAGGACCTATATAAGCATTCTATCCTAAATTTCGCCAATTTAAGAACCCTTTCTCTCATGAATCTAAAGAAAGATCAAATCTCCTCTCCAAAATATTTCTCTCTCTAGAACTTGAAAAAGAATAAAGAGTTGAAGCTAGGGTCAAGGTCAAGTCTCCATTCCTCAAGAAAATTATGGGCTTTGATAGCAAGGTGTGATGGATTTTTGTCCATTGAATACTTTCATCCATCGAGCCCCTAAGATTCCCTAATTGAAAAGTAGAAATTCTCCAAATTGAGTTAAGGTTTTCTTCTATAGTTGTGGGTATTGATGAATGTTGATCCAAATGATTGGGTTATGATTGTGTATGCATGAATTGATAGGATTACATGTTTTTAGGATAAATGTACATGTACCTATTCCTAACCCATGTGTAGAAAGATGAAATTGATGTAAATTGGTTTTGTGCGATGAAAGGAGAATTTGTGGGTTTAGATGTATTCTTATAGGGTTGATGAGATACATTAAGAATTGCTTGAGATTGAAGCATAAATAATGATTTATGGTTAGAATTGTCTTGAGATTTAGGCAAATATGATGAATTATGATATGAATGACTTTGAGAGTGAAGTCCATGAGTTATTGATGATTTAGATGTCATTGTTATGGAAGGGATAGTTCCCATATAAATTGCTTATGTATGAATGTGAATGGTTTACTCACATTGAATGATTCTAGGTTGAAAGGCTTGCTCACCTAAAATGAATCTAAGAACTTTTGAGTTATAATAATAAGACCTAGCTTGGATTGGTAATGTGATACCTTTCCATTGATAGCTTGGATTGGTAATGTGATACCTTTCCATGGATAGGTTGGATTGGTAATATGATACCTTTCCATGGATAGGTTGGATTGGTAATGTGATACCTTTCCATGGATAGCTTGGACTAGTAATGTGATACCTCCATGGGTATCTTGAAGTGATAAGAAGATGATGCCTCTTCATGGTAGCTTGAAGTAGTAAGGAGATAATGCATCTTCATGGTAGCTTGAATTGGTAAGGAGATGATACATTTTCATAGTAGCATGGATTGGTAAGATGATACCTCTCCATGGTAGCTTGGATGAGCATTCTTCAATGGTCAATGACATAGCTTGAATTGGCAAGATGACTTGCCTTCCATGGATTATGAGAACAACTAAGAAGTGACTACTTCTCACTTCAAGTTAGCATAGTTATGATGAAACAAGGTTTCTTCAAGGAAGTATCGTAAGTATGTTTTAAGATGAGATCCACTTGTGTTGATCATGGATTATGAAATATGTTTTTTTTAACTCTTATGCTTATGTTAATGTTTCGGCAAGTTATCATATTTAGTACATGTGTGTACTAACGCATATTCTTGCCTACATTGCTTATCTAAATGTATGGTCCGGCGATCTCAACTCACATCCCTGTTGCTAGGGCTGGGAGTTCGGTTCAGTTTGCTGATTTCAGTTCGGTTTTTCGGTTTTCGGTTTGGTGAAAATGTTAATTGAAACCGATCTATAAAAATTCGGTTTAGTTCGGTTTTAACAATTTTGGTTTGGTTTTTCGGTTTGAATATAATCATATTGGGCCATTTTTTTATCACCATTCATCAGTGAACTTCTCTAAATTGTATCAATTTTTTTGAAGAAAGCCTTTATTTCCGTACGCACAAAAAATATGTGAAACAAAAATAAGTTATTTGATACATTGAATATTCAGCCAAACTATCAAAAACTTTTGTCCAAATCCAGCAAATCTTTTAGAGTTCCTGAGCTTTCCACAATCGAAATGGAGATTTGGAAGACACCGCAATTGCGTTGTCTTATGGTGTCGGCAATGGTGAAGACACCACAGTTGGCATCGGACTGACGTGGTCGTGTGGCGTCATCGATGGTGTCTCTGATTTGCCTTTGAGTCTATCGGCAATGGTGGTTGAGATTTGAATTTGAATTTTGAGATTGGAAATTTGTTGTTCATTGACTTTCTATTATTGTGCTTAAGTTCAGGGATTTTAGATTTGAGTTGGGCTTGTTTTTTATGGGCTGTGAATGTATTGAAAAATGTCTAAAATATTTTACCAACAATAAAATTAGGTTTTTTGGTTAACTGAATTTAATTGTTTAAAAACCAAAAAACTGAATATTGAAAATTCAAAACCGAAACCGAAATGGAAAAAAATTTAGTTCGGTCGGTTTTATTTGGTTTTAACCGGAATATGCCCAGGCCTACGGCCGTGGCAAGAATCTTAGTAGAGGCAAGACTTGAAGATTGGTGACTCCCCATATAATTCGAGGATTTACCCACCATTTATCTTATGTTATTTTGTTTTAAGTGTTGAACATTGTTGTATGCGATGTGTCCAAAGATATTCATGTTTTAGATGGTTTTGAGACAAAGTGTAATAGATTTCCGCTTTTGTTATGATACTTTGGTGTTGTTGAAAATGTTTTAAATTTCCGCACATTTCTATTATCTTATATTATGAAAGTTAATGCGCTTGTATGAGGCCTCTCGGGATCTTGTTGTAACATCTCGCTATTTGAAAGAACTAGAAAGAAGTTAAAATTTGGAAATAGTCATATTTGGAAAGAATATAAAAATCTGGAAAATTTGTTAAGTGAGTTAAATTGAGTTTTTGGTCAACTTAAAATGACCATAACTCCTAGATCAGGATGAGTTAGGTGTGTTTCAAGATATCGTAGGAAATATCTTGAAATAATATTTCCAACGGTGCCGAGTTTGTGCAATTCCGAGTTCGTATGAGTGCGATATGCCCATTTAAAGTTGGGTTGTTCAGTTAAGGAAAGTCTAAACCGGATTTTGAAAGGGTAGTTTAGTCTTTTCCTTACCCAATTAATTAAATCAGTTTTTAGTAAATTATTTGGGGTCTAAATTGAGTTAGTTCAGTTTACGCAATTAAGAAATACGCTAGGGCTTTGAGAGAAGAGAAAAGAAGAGAAAGGAGAAGAGGAAGAGCAAGATTCATTGTTTCGTAAGGAATTGATTGCGGGTTTCTTCAAGGATTTGATCCTACAAGGTATGTGAGACTCTCATAGTGTTGGGTTTGTTCACCCATGCGCCAAACATGTTTAGTTCAGCGAAATTTGTTCTAAAAAGGTTGAAAGTTTGATGTTCTTGATATGTATATCTTGTTATTGTTTTTGTTCTTGAATTGTGCTGAATTGAGAAGTTTCTAAAATCTTTACGTGGAGTTATATAGTTGTTTTGAGTTAGGTTCTTTGGTACATATGCTGGGTATCTAAATCTAAAAAGAATTTTAGATAAATAGTTGAGTTTAGGCGAATTGGGGCTGGAAAATTGATACGCTCAAATTACACCTCCTTAAACAAGCATAAGCGATCGTTATCAAGTAAAGAACCCAACTTGTAGGTTGGGGTCGATCACACGAGGAAAATGGTTTAGACTTTACTTTAACCAACAATTATATTCCATTAGTTAAATTACTTCCAACAAAAAGTAATTAAAATGGGGGGTTTTGTGAAGCAAATTGTAAGAATTCAATAAGTAATCAGTAATCAAAAGTCAATTTTGGTTGTTATCAAGATGAGAGAAATAACTAGGGTATTCGTGTTCCCCACAAGCTCATAACGCAGTAATCCTAGTAATAGCAATCCTGAACTAGTGCACTACATGCAAAGTAATAAGTTAAGTATCTCTAAATCCTTGGTCCGGCATCTAGAGAATTTCACCCCGCACCTTGGTCCGGCTACGTGTGTATAATTTACTAACCCTTACCTTTACCTCATATTAGACATCATAATCGATGTTTGGCTTAGTTATTACTTCGCACCAATCGACACTAGCCTATTAGATAGTA
>JAJOOO010002896.1:0-37291 GCA_029582685.1 Solanum piurae | reverse complement strand
TGGGCTGGAACTGAAGAAAACTTGTTGCGTTCTTGAACTAGGGTTCTTGACCTCTCTTCTCCTCTTACGCTCTAATTTTCTATGTTTTGATTAATGACTTGACTTAGGTAAGTTCTAGTTATGTTTCTAGGCTTAAACTGCCTAAACCCTCATAATTTAGGGTCTAAACGACGTATCTTAGGGGTTAAACGAAATAGGAAAAGACAAAAAGACCCTTGACTTAACTGCTATCGGAGTGATTGGCGGACGGGACTGAAGGGCCGTCATTCAATCGACGGTCCGTCGATTGGGTCCGTCGGTCAAGTCTGCCCAATAGGGCTTCACTAAAATGAGCATAACGTTTCACTCAGAGGTCGGATTTTAGCAAACTCAGTGGCGTTAGAAAGAGGATTCAATTATATATCATATCTAGGTGATGTGATACATAATTCTTTCTGTGGTAAGAGTTATGACTATTTGAAGCTGACCCAATCACAATTTTCATCTAACTAGCTGCTAATCCTTACCTACGATCAGACCTACGGACCGTGGATCGAATGACGGTCCGTGCTAGTCGACCGTCATTTGCATTAGAGGCTGGGTACAAGGGACCTCGATCCACGGACATAGACCACGGACCGTGGTTTGACCGACAGACCGTGGGTCGAGACTTAGCCAATTTTCTGACCTGGGTTGGGGAGGGGTTTCAGTGGTGAACCACAGACCACCAGCACGGGCTGTGGTATGACCTATTATCCGTGGATGGCAACCGTGGGTTGCACCTGCAACTTCTCAAAATCTGCATTTTTGGTCTATCTAGGATACGGGGTGTTACAAATTAGAACTTAATTTTATTTTTTCTATTAATTATCAAGCCCACTCACTTGAGACTCGACCACAACCCTTGGTTGGATTACTTTACTATTGTCCGATCGTAGACACTTGCATTGGAAGTTGTGTCTTGATTACGCAAACATTAATATTCAATAAGTCATTAAAAGGAAAGCAACTCATAATAACAATCCAAGTTAAGCATTCATCATTACATTAAGCCTTTAAGTCAACATTCTCATTAGCATCATTATGAGCACATTCATTTCATTAGACATTATGACATTCGAGAAATACACCATAGCCACTCTCAAAGCCTACTCGGGCAATGCATGGATGGCATCCAATACTCCCACCCACAGTTCAAATTACCTATTGAGTAACCATAGCACATAACTCACATGATGGGAATAAGCCCTAACCGAGATAGACAATGTGAGCAAATCATGGAATCCGGAGGCATATCCCACATCAAAAAGAGTTGGTCTACTTGCCTAAGGTAGAACCGGTAAATTTAGCTTAGGTGGATCCACTAGCTATAATCTATGTGGGCACATAGTTATGGGATAAAAAAGGTGTTACTTGAAACCCGGCCTAACATGGGGAGAGCTTCAACCTTACAATATCCACTGGGTGCTAAGCATTAAATTCTCATAGAATAGTTCATTCTCTTTTAACATTATTACACAAGAGAGGGATGACATTGGCCTACCGACCCAAGGTACATCATTGAACACATGAAAGGGCTACCATTAGGTCGTTTTTATACTGATTCAATAGACCTATATAAACTATTTTAAGTCATTAAAACACTTCATTAACTCATTATAACCCAAGACCCCAAATCAAAACACAACTACTCTCACCTCCCAAAATCTTCTCTCTAGAAACTCCATTGAAGAACTTAGAAGGAAACCAAGTTAGAGCTTGAAGAAGGAAGTTTTTCACAACAAATTTGGAAGGATTGTACACCTAAGGTATGTGAGTTCGTCATTCTTGGTTAGTTATCACCAAGAAGCCCCTTCAACTATGTTTTCAAATTCCCTAAATCTAGGGTTTTCAAATCTAGTCATGGGTATTCTTCCAAAACGAATTCAATTTTTTAATTACGGTTTATTATGATTGGTTTTGATGATTTATGATTGGATTAATGGATTATTGATGATTTTTGATGAAATTCTCCCTTGGACCCATGATTTCCCATTCTTCCTAAATTGTGAACTAAAGTGTGACTTTATTGATCATTGAAGCTTAATAATCGATTGTGTTTAGGTTTATTATGTTGTTGAATTATGATGCCTCTCTTTATAGCATGGTTATTGTAGTAATTTAGGGTTGATCTTGATCCTTAGCCTTGTAAGGCAATTTGCTAGGGTTGTATATGTTGATGAAGATTGTTTATGAACTTGTTGATCCACTTGAAAGATGGAGGTATTTAATTATGATGTAGTTACTTGATGATTAGTATAATTCTACATGAATTCTTGATTAACCTAGGATTCTAGGGTTATATCATGAAAGAGGAAAATTGAGGGTTTAGATGTGAACTTCTAAGATTGAACAACTTCTTGATGAATTGCCTTAGATTTGATCACCTAGACTTGAATTGGTTTAGGGTAATGCGTCTAAACATGAATTGACTTGATCATAATATTATGTACATGTTGATGAATACTTGAAGTATAAACTTCCAATCATGATATGATTAATGTGTTGATGAGTTTTTGGATCATGGTATTCCCTTATCTATTTTGCTATTGCTATATGTTTGGGATGCGTTGGTCCATAGCCCTTGAAGGGCATATTGTTAAGGTTTGTGCATGTTGACAAGATTGTGTGTATACTCATGATTTGCATAGAAGTTGATGGTCCTATGAATATTCTGTATATTGAAGTATAGTTGAAAGGAAATTATTTCCTTACCCTTACATTTAAATGTGAATGAAGTGTCCATTATTATAATGTTGTTGTGTCATTGCAAGGACAAATACACACACACACTCTATGCATAAATATGATCATGATGTATCAATTGTGTTAATTGAAAGTATAGTTCTCATATGTACATTTACACATTATTATGCATGAAATGTACATGACCATGTTGATCCTATTGTGTTGATTGTTTGTGGATTATCATGAGAACACATGACCTTGGTGTGAAAGTTATACTCATATACTAATTATGATTCTAAAGTTGAAAGTACATTCTTACCTTTAATGAATCTATGAGCTATTTTAATGAATTGTATTGAACGAAGGGCACAGTATTCCTTCACATATGTAGGTACAATTTGAAGACTAATAATGTATAATTTGGGAAATAATTCTTAGCACCGAGTGGATATGAACAATGAGGAAAATGCCCCTCCGTTAATGCAATAGGGCGGGTCATCCTAGTATACTCATGAGATGGAAGGCCATCCGCTAATGCAATAGGGCAGGTTTCTAAAAGCAATCTCCCTATCCCATAAAATATGTGCTCACATAGGTCTTTAGCTAGTGGATCCACCTTATAGCTATACATTTTGTTCTACCTTAGGCAAGTAGGACACCTTTATTCGGTGTGGGGTTATAGACACCGGATTCCATGTAGCTCACATGGTTTATATCGGTTATGGCAACTTTTCCCTATAATAATGAAGTTAATGAATGAGACATGAACTATACTATCACTTCTTGGTGAGTTTACTTAGTAGGAGTGGGGGTATGGGACTTCACTTTTACATTGCACAAGTAGACTTAGTAGGATGTCATAGGATGGTTCCTTTGCATTATGATGGGATTTGAATGCATGCATGTATATTGAATGGATAGTTGTTATGCTTGAATTTCCTTATAATTCAAGTAATATACATGACTATTTTCTTAGTTGTGACTATTGATTATAATGAGGTATAAAGATGAAGTGCATGACTAAGGTAGCTTCAAAGGATTACTTAGTAGAGTTGGTATTTGATGAGTCCACAATTTGGACTCATTTAGGGTTATATTTTAATAGAATCAGTGTCTTCAAATGCATATTTTGTCTTAGTAACTGATGTAAACCCTTAAGTTTCAGGAATTTGGATTGAGAGACAATGCTTGGACGCTATTAAGCAAAAAGGAACAAAGCGGCAGAAAGAATGGAGAAAAGACTTCCTGAGGATCACCTAAACTATTAAGCGAATCGTTGAAAGGTCCTAAATCCTGCCAAATGATCCAGTGTGATGAGCCCTGAAGGAGAAGGTAAACTCTGCGATGAAAAGAGCAGTCGGCGCGTCATCGAGCAGTTCTGTGAAGTATCATTCTATCGCCCAATGCCTCAAAATGCGAGAATGATAAAGGGAAAGTCAAAAAGGTGATGAACCATACCAAATGGTAGATCACCGAGTGTGTCGGTGATCCTGACTAACTGCGTCGAATGGCCCTTCGCAGCACAAATTTTAAAAAATTATAAATACTTGTTTAAATTGTTAGCTTAGTATCAGAATTTAGACATAAATTTTATTTTGGAGACTAGGAATATTTCAATTTTAGTTCTTAGAGTGTTTGGAGACATTGTGCTTGAACTTGAAGATTTGGAGAATTTCAAATCCAAGAAATTGATAGCCGGTTGTTATTGTGTCATCTTGGGTTCAACTCGAGATAGTGAATCCTAGGCCCTCTCCCACACTTTCAGCTCGAGAGAGTGAATGGCCTAAGGCGGAGGATGTGCTTAAATGCGGCAACTCGGTGTTCGAGAGAAACCAATTTCATTCGGGGTAAGTTGCTCGAGAGAATTTACTCACACTAAAGTCTAACCTAGTTACAAATATTCAGCGATGTACTATCAATAGCATTTACCCAATAGTTTCTTTTATCCCATATTCCTATTGAATCCCAAGAATCATGTCTTCCAATACTCGTATCTTATTGTTTTCACTGTTTTAGTTGTTAATAGACTACAAATCCCCTTTGATAATTGACTCTTGCATCACTCATTTGATTTAGTATGTTTTTATTCAATAATATTTATAGCTATAATTTATTAGAACTTGATTTTACTTCTCTATTAATTCTCAAAACCACTCCCTGTAGGAACGATCCAAACCCTTGGTTGGGTTATAATAACTACACGCGATCGTTGCCTTATTGGTTGCATTCTCCAACTATTTCAAAGATGGTGTTCAAAAATGGCATATAGCATGATTTCAAATGAAATGTCCTTTTTCATGCATGTTTTAATGGTTATGTGCATGGCTTCCATACTTATTACTTTTTGTGCTAACACCATCTTTCTACATTTTCGATAAGTGTAGGCTTTGAAGATATTGGATTCCATCCTCGTGGCTAGGTTCATAGGATATCAAGAAGAAGTAGATTTTGTGAGTCCTTATTGTATTCGAGGGCTCAACCTTATTTTTTTTATTGTCTTTCTATTATGTTTTTAGACTTTTGTAAGGGCCATGTCCCTAAGTTGAATTAAAGAGTTTTATTCCCTGTTTAATAAATGGTTTAAGACATAGTGTTATAGATACTCTTTCATTTTTATCAGAGACTTCGATTGTAAATAAATGTTTTAAATAATGCACTATTTTCCCTATGCTTTAATGTTCATGAATGCTATGACGCTTTTACGCGACCCCTTTGGGGGTCAATTATGTTGAGTTACTTCTAGGGGGTAACTCCGGGTCGTGACAAACGTAGTATCATAGCATAAGGTTTTTGGGATGGTTTTTAGGATGTCTCAAACCACATCTAGTGGAGTCTTGTTCATAAATGTGAAGTGCGCCACATTTTATGAATAGGAGGCTATCGGATGTTAGGAAAAAACTTCACTTCTTCATTCTTTAGTCGTTCCATAGAGCTTAACTTCATAAGGTCTTTCTTCTATTCCTTATCTGATAGTCTTTAGGGTATGACCACTTGAAAGGCTCTTGCTAAAAGGAGCGATGGAGAAAGGTTGGTTGTGATGCCAATTATGGCTATGTTACTTGTGAGATTTGAGGTAATAGATTGTGATATTGCCTTTAGTGTGAATAATGTTTCATAGTTTCCTTTGTGTTATGAAGATTAGTTAGAAGAATTTGTGTAGGCTTACTCCCAAGGGAGAGATAGTGTTCCTACCTAGCAAGGTGATAGTGAGGTTATGTTTAGTTGACGACAGAACCGTTATAGTCAAATTATTAGTTCCCAAATGAGCCTATCCGAGATTGAAAAAAGGGGAAATTCTATGCCATAATTTGTATTATGTTGTGTCTTCAGGTTGACTTTGAGGGTGCTTGTACCACCTAGTTGAGGTAAGGAAGAAGAGTGTAGGTGTTGACCAAGTTCAAAGAGTTAGTTGTCTTTTAAGATTGATCTTAAGTGTGGTCATTTTGAGTAGGGTGCTTAGATAATACCTACACATGGTTGGTTAGTAAGGTGATGGTAAAGGATGAAATTGTCTAGAATTGTCTTGATTCAACCTTAGTTGAATTGAAAGAGACAAAGGTTTTATGGACAAACCTCTTCTAAGTTTCCCCTAAGGTTTAACCAAGAAAGGAGGTGTCTACCCCAAAATCTCAAGGAGGGAGTGGTAGTGGATCTTATGTGATTAGGCCTACTTGTGCTAGGTGTGGAATAAAACATGATGGTAAGTGTCTAGCCGGCATGAAAGATTGTTATGGATGTGGTAAAAGTGACCACAGAATAAGAGATTGCCCAGTACTTGCCACTAGGGGAAAAGAAAGGAAGAAAATTAGGTCTGATTCTCTTCAAACTAGAGGTGAACAAGAGTATCCTCCTAATGTTTCTCCCGGTATGTGTTTCATACTTATTTCCATTCCGGTAATACTTGTCTTTTGTGACTTGATAAATGGGATATGATGAACTTTTGTTTTTTCCTTAGTATTGATGGGTTAATTATGGCCATACGTGGTTGTTAGTATAACCCAACTTAGCCATAATGAGTTTTATGATGTGTTGGATTTGGATGAATAGTGGTGTTTAAATGATGCCTAGAAGGGTTGAGTGAGTAAACTCCTTTAAAAGAGGATAGAAGTGTAATCCTCCATGGTTTAGAATCATATTGTGTGATGAGCGTGAAGGTTAAAGTTATGATTTTCCCCGTCCTTAGAATTGAAGGAAGTGATGTTGTAAAGAGTTTATATAGGCTTACCCCAAGTGGGGGATAATGTTCTTAGATGGTAAGGTCATTGAGTGTCCTTGATGTTCATGAATTACGCTTGCTTGATAATCTCACCTTAAGAGGTGTAGTGAGTTTGAGAAGTTTGGCCAAGTTTGGTAGGCTCGTATGAGACTTTGAGTGGTGTTGGTAAGGTTGCTTGTGAGCAAGAGTGCATAGATGAGAAACCTCTCCAATCTAGAAGTACCAATTGGGATCTTAGACCGGCAAGTCAAGAAATTGAAGAGTAAGAAAGTTCTTTCATGAAAATGTTGAGGATTGGTATTTTAGTAAGGGTGTTAGTTGAAGGTTCTTAATTGTGAGACCAAGGGCCAATGAGAAGTCCCAATATCCTTATGTCCCCTTCTATTTCTCCTCTAGCCTTAGATGATAAGTTCTCCTTGACTCATTTCTTAATTTTGGAGTCTTGAATGTTATGTGTGTCCTATAATTTCCTTGTTCCATAGAGTTACTTTTGTTAACCTTGGTAGGGTTTGGATGCATGATTATTAGACCTCTATTGGTTTTAGAGCCCGGTAAGGTTAAAATGAGCCTCGGTAAATCTTGAGTTGTTAGAAAGGAGTAATAATTGAGGTTTTTGTAAAAAAAAGGGGTTTACTCCCAAGGGGGAGATCATGTGCTTGGGTAGCAACATTGATTGAGAGTCCCGATATCCTCATTTTTTTTTCTATTCCTGTTCTAGCTTGAGACCAAAAGTTATTTTTTTGAGCTTGTTCTATATCTATAGGTCATGAGTGTTTTAGAAATTTCCATGATATCCTTATGTATTGCATGTTTTTGAAAGATTCTTACTTTGTATAAAATGGATTTTTCATGATTTACATGTTCCTCATGTTGTTGTGCATTCTAGTATGGAGATGGCGTATTTGACTTCATCATATGGTGTGATGAACATGCTTTGTTGTGTCTTTGATGAAATGGAACTTGGGCTCCATGTTGATTGCGTTGAGCTTGCTTTTAATGAGTGAATGTAATTCTTCCTATGACTATGTGATTAATGATGTTTAGAAGTGTTTTGTAGGCTCACTCCTAAGGGGGAGATGGTATGCCTAGCTAATATTGTTGTTATGTGCTTATATGTTGCCATGACTTCTTTATATAATGCATGTTCATGAAAATTTGTGTTTTGAAAAGAAATGAGTTTATGTGTAATGTTTCCCTCATGTTTTGGTGCTTTGAGTAAGAGTTTCCTATTGTAGTTCATGAGAAGAATAAATGGACATGTTTTAGTTAGGAGATGGTAGTTCCTCCTTGAACATGACAAGTAATGAGCATCTCATGCATAAAAAGGTTATTTATATATAGTTGATACTTTTTTGTGTTGCATTGAACATGTTGAGTTGGAGTTAATGTTTCCTCCTTGAATAAATGCACATTGTTAATAGTGTATTTTGAATTGTGCATTATTGATGTTTCATGATTGTTTGGGCTGCTAGTCTTGAGTCTTTAATTCCATTAAGTGTTTCAAGTGTCATTCGAGGACGAATGTTACTAAGGGGAAGATAATGTAATAACCCGGAAAACTAGTAAGACCTAGATAATGCTTGACGGAATCTAGTAGGTGAAACTAGAGCCTCACATGTTAGTTTGAAGTTGGAAACTTGATTAACTGTTGTTAAATTGTTTCTCGGAAGAAGGTTGAGGAATTTAGGGGTTAAACGTCAAGATACGACTATAAAGCCCAGAAACTAGTAAGTTGAACTAGTTAGTCGTAGAAACTTTCGTAGGAGTTTTAGAGTGTCGTATCGGGGTTAAAACTCGATGAAGTGACTCCCGTACTTAGAATGACATGTTTAGGGGTTAAACGTCCGGGTACGACCCCCCAAGGACTACCCATGACCCCAACGTTGTCCAAAAAACTGTCAATACAGGTTGGAATCACGAGGGGCAATGACGGATCTTCAATGGACCCATGCCCCGTGGGTTGGGGTCGTGTGTCAGAACTTGGTCTAGGGAGTCATGGCCTCCACTTTTGATCCTCATCCATGGACCACGGAAAAACAGTACGCTCCGTGAACCCATCCACGATCCGTGGATTGGGGATTGTGGATGGGGGTCCGTGTTTTGAGTAGTTTTCGGTGACTTTTAGTTTAAGTTAGGGGTTTGAGAATTAGTTAGGTGTTTAATTATTTTAGTCTAGGGTCGTTTTATACTGATTTAAACGACCTATATAAACTATTTTAAGTCATTAAAACACTTCATTAACTCATTATAACCCAAAACCCCAAATCAAAACCCAACTACTCTTCCCTCCCAAAATCTTTTCTCTAGAAACTCCATTGAAGTATCCAAAAGGAAACCAAGTTAAAGCCTAAAGATGGTAGATTTTCACTACGAATTTGGAAGGATTCTACATCTAAGGTATGGGAGTTCTTCATTCTTGGTTAGCTATCACCAAGAAGACCCTTCAACTATGTTTTCAAATTCCCCAAATCTAGTCATGGGTCTTCTTCCAAAAAGGATTCAATTATTTAATTAAGCTTTATTATGATTGATTTTATGATTTATGAATGGATTAATGGAGTATTGATGCCTCCCTTGGACCCATGATTTCCCCTTCTTCCTAAATTGTGAAATAAGGTGTGACTTGATTGATCATCGAAGCTTAATAATAAATTGTGTTTAGGTTTATTATATTGTTGACTCAAGAGGCCTCTCTATATAACATGGTAATTCTAGTAATTTAGGGTTGATCTTGATCCTTTTCCTTGAAAGGCAATTTGCTAGGGTTGTATATGTTGATGAAGACTGTTTATGAACTTGTTGATCCACTTGAAAGGTTGAGGTGTTTAATTATGATGTAGTTACTTGATAATTAGTATAATTCTACATGAATTCTTGATTAATCTAAGATTCTAGGGTTATATCATGAAAAAGGCAAATGAGGGTTTAAATGTGAACTTCTAAGATTGAAGAACTTCTTGATATATTGCCTTAGATTAGATCACCTAGACTTGAATTGGTTTAGGGTAATGCTTCTAAACATAAGTTGACTTGATCATGATATTATATACATGTTGATGAATACTTGAAGTATAAAGTGCCAATCATGATGTGATTAATGTGTTGATGAGTTGTTGGATCATGGTACTCCCTTATCTATTGTGCTATTTCTATATGTTTGGGATGAGTTGGTCCATATCCCTCGAAGGGCATATTGTGAAGGTTTGTACATGTTGACAAGATTGTGTGTGAACTCATGATTTACTTAGAAGTTGATGGTCCTATGAATATTGGGTATATTGAAGTATTGTTGAAAGGCCACTCTTCCCTTACCCTTCCACTTAATTGTGAATAAAGTGTCCATTACTATAATGTTATTGTTGTGTCATTGGAAGGTGAATTGTACACACACACTCCATGCATAAACATGATCACAATGTATTAGTGGTGTTAATTGAGTGTACAGTTCTCATATGCACCTTTACACATTATTATGCATGAAATATACATGACCATGTTGATCCTATTGCGTTGATTGAAAGTGCATTCTCTTGAGAACACAGGACCTTGGTGTTAAAATTATACTCACATACTAATTATGATTCTAAAGTTGAAAGTACATTCTCACCTTTAATGAATCTATGAGCTATTTTGATGAATTGTATTAAACAAAGGGCAAAGTATTCCTTCACATATGTAGGTACAATTCAAAGACTAATAATGTATAATTTGGGAAATAATTCTTAGCACCGAGTGGATATGGACAATAAGGAAAAGGCCCCTCCGCTAATGCAATAGGGCGGGTCATCCTAGTGATACTCATGAGATGGACGCCCCTCCGCTAATGAAATAGGGCTAGTTTCTAGAACCAATCTCCCTATCCCACAAATTATGTGCCCACATAGGTATTTAGCTAGTGGATCCACCTTATAGCTATACATTTATTTCTATCTTAGGCAAGTAGGACACGTTTTTTCAGTGTGGGGTTATAGACACCAAATTCCATGTAGCTCACATGGCCTATGTCGGTTATGGCAACTTTTCCCTATAATAATGAAGTTAATGAATGAGACATGAACTATACTATGGTTTCTTGGTGAGTTTACTTAGTAGGAGTGGGGGTATGGGACTCTACTTTTACATTGCACAAGTAGACTTAGTAGGATGTCATAGGATGGTTCCTTTGCATTATGATGAGATTTGAATGCATGCATGTATATTGATGGATACTTGTTATGCATGACTTTCCTTATAATTCAAGTAATGTACATGAATATTTCCTTATTTGTGACTATTATTATAATGTGGTATAAATATGAAGTGCATGACTAAGGTAGCTTCAAAGGAGTACTTAGTAGGGTTGGTATTATGCGATGCTAACCACACATTGCACAAGTTTTTCTTAGGGGTTACTAAGGTAATGGATTTACTATAAAATGAGTATGAATGTAATCTTGGCATGTGTTTACATTGTGAATGCATGTTAGTTACCATACATTGCACAACTGTTTCTTAGGGGTAGCTAATGTGATTATTACTTAATAATGAGATGATCTTGGTATTTGACTTGTATTACCTTGTGATTGGAGGCTATGTATTGTGAAGATTGGGATTTGTATTGTGTTGATGTTGGAGACTATTCTTGTTATTATAATGATATTCTCATGTTATAATCAAATATATGTGAGTTGCCTTATTGGTTGCATTCTCAAACTATTTCAAAGATGGTGGTCTAAAATGGCATAAAGCATGATTTCAAATGAAATGTCCCTTTTCATGCATATTTTAATGGTTTTGTGCATGGCTTCCATACTTAGTACTTTTTGTGTAAACCCCATCTTTCTACATTTCCTATAAGTGTAGGCTTTGGAGATATTGGATTCCATCCTCGTGGCTAGGTTCATAGGATATCAAGAAGAATATAATTGGTGAATTCTCATTGTATTCGAGGGCTCAACCTAATGTCCTTTATTGTCGTTCTATTATATTTTTAGACTTTTGTAAGGTCCGTGTCCCTAAGTTGTATTAAATAATTTTATTCCAAGTTTAATAAATGGTTTGAGACATAGTGTCACAGATACTCTTTCATTTTTATAAGAGACTTTGATTGTAAAGAAAAGTTTTAAATTCCGCACTATTTTTCCTATGCTTTAATGTACTTGAATGCTATGAGGCATGTATGCGACCCCTTAGAGGTCAATTATGCCGTGTTACTTCTAGGGGGTAACCTTAGGTCGTGACATGTTGTCTATGACTTGCTTGAAAGAGGGTTTGTGGGTCAGATCTATTTGCCCTATTCTTGAAAGAGGATATAGAGTAAAGTATGAAGTTGTTTAGAAATGACATATAGATTAGACAGAAAAGAGAATCTATACAAATGTGCTTTGAGATTGAAAGAAAATTAGCATAATTGTTGATGGCCATACTATTTGTGAATAAGTCGCTGCAATTAGCAGTTTTACTATACCCCAAGTTAAATCAACAATAAATTCCCACACTTCAGGAGTCCTTTAGTTTTGTGAATCAACAAATATTTCCATTTTGATAATTGGGTTTCAGAATTGCTATTATTAATGTTGGTGGACTTCTCCACCTATTTGTTTTATTTCAACTTCAAGTGAATTAGTTGCTTGTTAATTCTATAATTAGATTCTTATTTGCACACCATTCCTTGTGGGATTCAACCCCGACTTTTAGTTGGGTTTTATTGAATATGATCACTCACTCTTTTAATTATTTTACAGAGTGATTTGAGCGTTATCAAGGGACTACCAGTTGGTAATTTGTTTTCCTTTCAATAGTTTTGGCCTCTTTTTCATGTATTCATCATTTCCTTGTCCTTTCACCTTCATAGATGAAAAAATTCAACATATCATCAGAATAGGACATAATAAGGCATTGAGGATACTAATTATTGAACTAAAAATGCCTCAATTGATTGAAAATCTACCACTCATAAACACCCCCAACTTAAAATTTTGCTTGTCCTCAAGTAAATCAAGAACGCAATTAGTTGAACAAGTGTGTCTACAACAATTTTCAACGCGAGTTAACATTCAAGTTCCAGTACAAGAATACTATCAAGTATATGCAACACTCAATTATGCTCAACAAAATTGAACTAATGACTAGCCAATATCAATCCAAGCTAAGCTCACTTGGTGGTTCTTTTCTAATGCAAAATAATGTTTCAACAAAAGCATTCAAAGATTTCATGCTCTCACAAAGAATATCAATGAAGAAGTTAGAAATCAATACAACTGTCACCCTGTAAAAGAGAAATAAATGTAAGCATCATCCTCCCATAGGTTTGCCCATATTTTGCAATCATCACATAACCTAGCTTATGCATGACCTCAAGGGTTTTTTTAGGCTTGTAATGGCGTTAAGGGTAAATGTATGGTCAATTTGGCTTAGTGACTTCACCTTTTCAAAGCATTGTTGTACTCATCTTCACCTCGTCTTAAATTCTTTCCATTCTTTGCAATTGGTGTCTCAACGTCAATTTTTTTAACACCCTTTTATTTCATCAATTTTTTTAAATTTCAATTTGCAAACTTTTGCTCATATTTTTATAAAGAGGGGTTCCTTCTTTTTGCAACCAACTTCAAAGTTGTCTCCCTTTTCTTTCATCATTTTCCACTTGGCGTTCTCTCTTTCTTTCTGTCAACACCCCCAACTTAGGCTTTTGGTCTAAGTTGACTATTCAAACAAACCAATGCTTAGAAAAGGATTTATGGATGAGAAGTTAGGGAAAATTTTGCTCCAGAGGTTTTAACAAGGTTGATAATAAATGGTATAGGAAAAAATGGTTCCAAGATGTAACACTTCGAATTCGAGAAAGGGCAAGATAGTAGTTTTCAGCAGTTCATGGTGCCATTCAACATAGCCCAACCACGACCTGTGAAGTCAACCACGGACCGTGGGAATGGTCCGTGGATTGGCCAACCAATGTTGCCCAGAAAGAGATACCACAGTCGGACCAACAGACCGTCGTGGATTCCACAGTTTGTGGTTGAGGGTACGTGGTACCGACCCCAAATTTCAAGCTTCTGACGCCAGACCAACAGGATTGACCGTCGGTCAGAACATGGTCCGTCGGTGAAGGTCGGTGGGTTGTGGGTCGACCCTTATTTTTAGGTGTAGTTAGGTCTGTTCCTCATTAGTTTTGACTAATACTATGTCGTTTTTCCTATTCCTTAAACCCCTATATACATGTTTTAACTCTAAAATTTCCCCATTGAAACTCATTCTCTCAAATTCACCAAACGAAATCAAGCTCTTCCACCTAAATATTTCTCTCCCTAGAAAACTTGAGGAAACAGGGTCCAACCTAGAGTTTTCACGGCTTGAGCCATCGTTAGAAGATCCGACCTAACTTCCTCATCTAACAATAGACAGAGGTTTAATCGTAGTTTGATTCCCTTGAAGAGCTTGATTCACTTAGGAAGTTGATACTCTAGAGGAGATTCTTCATTGACATTGTTACCCTCCATTCTCCCTGCGCTAGCCCTTCGTGTATTCATATCCTGAAGAAACAAAAGACCGATTAGGAGATGGACTTTATAGAGTTAAACTGTATCTCACGACTTAAGAATAATGAAAGAAGTGTAGCTTCCTAACATCTTATAGCCTCTCATTAATAAATGTGCCGCGCTTCACACTCATGAACAAGACTCTACTAGACGTGGTTTCTGAGACATCATCCTAAAACCATCCCAATGTGTTGTGCTCTAATACCATATGTTTCATGACCTGAGCCTACACCCCGGACTTAACACGGTGTACAAGACTCCAAAGAACCTAATACAAGCTTCATATCATTCATAACATAATACATAAGAAAATGGTATAGAATTTTAAAACTTTTATCTATACAATTGAAGTCTTTATTTAAAAACAACAGAAGTCTAACTTTGTCTCACAAGGCCATCTAATACAACTTTGAATCAATAATAGGGTCACAACCATTCAACATAGTCTGAAACATAAAATGAGATGAATGAAAAACTAGAAATGAACAACTTTCATCCTCGAACCATGAGGACTCACAAATAGCTTTTGAGAATAGTCAATCCAAGCTTTGAACAATAGAAATTACCTCAATATCCGGAACCTACACTTTGTAAAAATGTAGAAGAAATATGGGTTAGCATAAAAATGCACTAAGTATGATAGCCATGCAAAAGTCATGCTAAAAAGGACATTTTAGTTGAAGGCCATGCCATATGTCAAATTTGAGAAACATCATGAACTTCAGTATAAAAGCATAGGACACAAGCATATTCAACATGTGTATCATTATAACATAATAGAACCATCATCTTAGCAACCCTAATTTATACTTGTGCAATGTATGAATGATATCCCATAATACCACTAATACTAAGTACCCCTTTGAGGCCACCATACACAAGGAACATTCCTATTCAATAAGTCATGAAAAGGAAAGCAACTCATAATAAAAATCCAAGTTAAGCATTCATCATTACATTAAGCCTTTAAGTCAACATTCTCATTAACCTCATTATGAGCTCATTCATTTCATTAGACATTATGACATTCGAGAAATACACCATACCCACTCTCAAAGCCTACTCGTACAATGCATGGACGACATCCCATACTACCATCCACACTTCATATAATCTATTGAGTAGCCATAGCACATAACTCACATGATGGGAATAAGCCCTAACTGACATAGACCATGTGAGCAAATCATGGAATCCGGTGTCATGTCCCACACTGAAAATAGTTGGTCTACTTGCCTAAGGTAGAACCGGTAAATTTAGCTTACGTGGATCCACTAGCTATAACGTATGTGGGCACATAGTTATGGGATAAGGAAGTTGTTACTTGAAACCCGGCCTAACATGGGGAGAGCTTCCACCTTACAATATCCACTCGGTGCTAAGCATTAAATTATCATAGAGTAGTTCATTCTCTTTTAACATTATTACACATGAGAGGTAAGCCATTGGCCTACCGACCCAAGGTACATCATTGCACACATGAAAGGGCTACAATTAGGTATACCGATTCAAGGTACATTATTAGGATAGCTCATTGAATCCTCATGAAAGGGTTACCATTTCGTCTACCGATTCAAGGTTTATCATTATAGTAGTTCATAGACTCATCATGAAAGGGCTACCACTGGTCTACCAATTCAAGACACTGTCTAGGATATTTCATTAATCATTCATGAAAGGGATCCAATTGGCCTACCTATTCAAGGTTCATTAAGTCAAGGTACATTTAGTTACACAATAAGAGGATGCATTAAGCCTACCAATTCAAGGTACAATTTACATTGAGTAAACCTTCACAACATGTAATCATCATTCACAAGTGTATCATTCATAATAGCCTTTATATCAATACAACAAAATTATAATAGTCATAGACATTTCATGCATAGTCATGTGTAGAGGTATGGGGAGAATGATCTTTCAACAACACCACAATAACATCATAGTCATAGGATCTTCACTTTCTAGGTGAATCATAAACATATACATAATTCTCATAAACATGTACAAACCCTCATAATTTGCCCTTCAAGGACCATGAATCACATTCAAACCAAACATCTACATTTACTACATTAGATAAGGATAATATCATGATTCAATAAACTCAATCAATACATACATAATCTATTCACATGCTTCTATAATCAATCAACCCACATCATGAAGTCATATTTTAGCAATATAGGGAATTCATGGGTTCTTGGGGGTATTTCATCATAAATCATCAATTAATCATCAATTCAATCCTAATCCATCATAAATCAACCATTGAAAATATTTTAGGAAGGAACCCATGGTTTAGAGTGAAACCCTAACTTTCTGGGGAAATTGAAAGCTTTGAAATCTAGTTTTGAAGGTACTCAATGGGTAAAAGATACCCATAGATGAAAAGCCACCATACCTTAATGGAGTTTTCCCCTTAATTTGATAAGAAAGACCTTGATTCCTCAAGCCCAAGCTTCCACTTCTTCTTCTTTTTCTTCTTTGGGAACTCTAGAGAGATAGATTTTGGAGAAGATGAATTATTATGGGTTTTTGTAAATAATGCAGTAAATGGTGGGTTTATAACTTAAAATCATTTATATATGTGAAATAAAACAATATAAATCGACCCCATTAATTAACTAATTAATTTGGAATTTACCAAAACACCCTTAACTAGGCAGCCCCTTCCTAGGGACTATGCCCACCTTAACGATCTGTCAAGGGAACTACGGATCGTGGTGCTGACCATGGTCTCTTGACCAGTGACATGCCCCAAATTTACAATCCCCCATGAAGCTAAGGCAACCCCACGAACCTTCCCACTGTCCGTGGTCTTCACCACGAACCATGAAGTGGCTTGTGAAGGGGAGCCTTTGGTTGGGAAGTTTCATGAAGCTACTGCCTCACCTACCATGGGTGGTACCACGACTCGTGGTGGCCAACATGGGTCGTGAAGACCCTCGTGGTCATGGTCGGCAGTGGCTAGGCATGTTTTAGGCCGCCTTGGCCCCCTAGCCATGGCCCTCCCCCAATAACCTTGGCCCTTACCCTTAACCCTTGACGTTAACCCTTACGTTTACGCTCTAGTTTAACCTACTAATTTCCTAGGTGTTACAATAAGATGTTTGTTAAAAGAGCTAAGCAAGATGAAGTTTGCTGATTCGCCAAATTTACAGAGGGAAACTTAATGGGATCGCCTATTGAAACTCAAACACCTGAATCTTGGATCATGTTAAAGGCGAACCCAAGGAATAAGGGTTATTCGCCAAATGCGGTTGGTGAACTATAACGTCGCTGAATATGATGCAAAACCACTTTTTGGGAAATATTTTTGGTAAACTAGTAAAAGCCTAGAGGAGAGAGAAAGAAAGTGTTGAAAATTTGAGAGAAACTCTCTGGCTTTTCTTAAGAGAGAAATATTTTCCATTGAGAAAAAACACTTTTAATTATTGAATCTTTGAATTGTAAACTTACATTTAGGATATTGAAGAGTTATTTGAAATGTGTATGCAATTAAACATTCAATTTCATGCTACCCATGGCTACTCTTGTTCAAGGTATAACTTATTTACACTTTTTAATGTGTGGCTAATACCCCAAACTCTTGGAATGTGATTTTGGGATTTGGTAATTATTTAATTTAGTGGGTTTCTGGAATTGCTCTATTTATGGCTGTTAATTACAAATTTGACTAATTTTCCAATGATTAATTCATGAATTGAGGGGGCCAACTAAATTTTAGCTTCAATCTCTGGTTGGTGCTCAATAAAGATTTATTGGAGTCGGTAATTAGCCCAATGCTAGCAATTTAGGTTTGTTGTCTATGACTTTCTTGAAATAGAGGTTGTGGGTCGGATCTGTTTTCCCTATTCTTGAAAGAGGATAGAGAGTAAAGTATGCAGTTGTTTAGAAATGACATATAGATTAGATAGAAAAGAGAATCTATACAAATGTGCTTTGAGATTGAAAGAAAATTAGCATAATTGTTGATGGCCATACTATTTGTGAATAAGTCGCTGCAATTAGCAGTTTTACTATACCCCAAGTTAAATCAACAATAAATTCCCACACTTCAGGAGTCCTTTAGTTTTGTGAATCAACAAATATTTCCATTTTGATAATTGGGTTTCAGAATTGCTATTATTAATGTTGGTGGACTTCTCCACCTATTTGTTTTATTTCAACTTCAAGTGAATTAGTTGCTTGTTAATTCTACAATTAGATTCTTAACCGCACACCATTCCTTGTGGGATTCAACCCCGACTTTTAGTTGGGTTTTATTGAATATGATCACTCACTCTTTTAATTATTTTACAGAGTGATTTGAGCGTTATCAAGGGACTACCAGTTGGTAATTTGTTTTCCTTTCAATAGTTTTGGCCTCTTTTTCATGTATTCATCATTTCCTTGTCCTTTCACCTTCATAGATGAAAAATTTCAACATATCATCAGAATAGGACATAATAAGGCATTGAGGATACTAATTATTGAACTAAAAATGCCTCAATTGATTGAAAATCTACCACTCATAAACACCCCCAACTTAAAATTTTGCTTGTCCTCAAGTAAATCAAGAACGCAATTAGTTGAACAAGTGTGTCCACAACAATTTTCAACGCGAGTTAACATTCAAGTTCCAGTACAAGAATACTATCAAGTATATGCAACACTCAATTATGCTCAACGAAGTTGAACTAATGACTAGCCAATATCAATCCAAGCTAAGCTCACTTGGTGGTTCTTTTCTAATGCAAAATCATGTTTCAACAAAAGCATTCAACTGCCCTAATATATATATAAAAGATTTCATGCTCTCACAAAGCATATCAATGAAGAAGTTAGGAATCAATACAATTCTCACCCTGGAAAAAAAAAATACATGTAAGCATCCTCCCATAGGTTTGCCCATATTTTGCAATCATCACATAACCTAGCTTATGCATGATCTCAAGGGTCTTTTTAGGCTTGTAATGGCGTTGAGGGTAAAGGTATGGTCAATTTGGCTTAGTGACTTCACCTTTTCAAAGCATTGTTGTACTCATCTTCACCTCGTCTTAAATTCCTTCCATTGTTTTCAATTGGAGACTCAACCTCAATTTTTTTACTAAATTTATTTAACACCCTTTTATTTTATCATTTTTTTAAATTTCAATTTGCAAACTTTTGCTCATATTTTTATAAAGAGGGGTTCCTACTTTTTGCAACCAACTTCAAAGTTGTCTCCCTTTTCTTTCTTCATTTTCCAGTTGGCTTTCTCTCTTTCTTTCTATAAATACCCCCAACTTAGGATTTTGGTCTAAGTTGACAATTCAAACAAACCATTACTTAGAAAAGGATTGATGGGTGAGAAGTTACGGAAAATTTTGCTCTAGAGGTTTTAAGAAGGTTGACAATAAATTGTATAGGCTCAAATGGTTTCAAGATGTAACACTTCAAATTTGAAAAAGGGCAAGATAGTAGTTTTCAGCAGTTCATGGTGCCATTCGACATAGGCCAACCACGACCCGTGAAGTCAACCACAGACTGTGGGAATGGTCGGTCAATTAACCAACCAATGTTGTCCAGAAAGAAGGAACCACGGCCGGACCAATAGACTGTGGTGGAGTCAATAGTCCGTGGTTGAGGGTCCGTGGTACAGACCCCAAATTTCAAGTTTTTGACGCCAGATGATGGACCAACATGATGGGCTGTCGGTCAGAACATGGCCTGTCGGTCAAGGTCTGTGGGTTGTCGGTCATCCCTTATTTTTAGGGGCAGTTGGGTCTTTTCCTAATTAGTCTACACTAATACTATGACATTTTTCCTATGCCTAAAACTCACATATAAGTGTTTTAACTCTAAAATTTCCCCAGTGAAAGTCATTCTCTCAAATTCACCAAACGAAATCAAGTTCTCCCTTCTTAATATTTCTCTCTCTAGAAAACATAAGAAAAAGGGTCCAACCTAGGGTTTTCAAGTCAAGTCTCTAATTTCTCCATTGAAAATAAGCAATTGGAATTGAGGTATGATAGTTTTCATCCATGGATTCCTTCCATTCATGGAGTTCTCAAATTCTCCTATTTTCAAAGTTGGAATTCCCCAATTGAGTCAGGATTCTCTTCTATGTTATGGGTTCTCCTTAATGTTGATCTAATTGATTGATTTATGATCTCTTATGCATGAATTGAGTTGATCTCATGTGTTATGATGATTCCCCCATGAACCCATGTAATCACCATGTTTTTCCAAGTTATGATCATATGATGTGGGTTTTGGATTATGAAAGAAGATTATATGGATTCAAGAATGAATTGATAGAAGTACCTGAAATTGTGATGAATTTCCATGAACCCATGCCTAACTTATGTTTTATAGACATTGATGATTAAAAGTGCACTTGAACGTGGAAATGGTGAATTATGATATTATGCATGTTGTTATGAAGCCTATGAAAATATTTTAAGGATGCTTTGAGAGTGAAGTATCAATGTTGTTGTTATTTTTATTATTGTGTTGATGAAAGGATTTATCTTATACAGATGTAAGCATGAACTGTAAAAAGTTTTCTTACATGATAAGGGTTCTTAGGGTTGAAAGGCTTTCTCACCTAAAATGAACCAATTTTAAGAAGTTATGATAATGATGAGGCAAGAGGTGATTACCCATACTCTCTAATAGAATGACAAGAGGTGATTACCCATGTAACGTGATATAAGGACAAAAGGTGATTTCCCATACTCCATCATGAGCTAAGATGAATATGATTAAGGTCTATTCTGTGGAAGTTAAGCTTAGAACCGAGAAGACAAGCGGTGATTACCCGTGTCTTATAATTATGTGCAAAAATAGGATTGTCTAGATAGACATTAGCTAGTGGATCCACAATAGCTAGAAGTTCATGGTCCTTACTGTGGCAAGTAGGAAACCCCTTTTCAGTGCAAGGTAGACACCAGATTCTATGTTGCTAGCTCACATGGTTTTATATATCGGTTAAGGATACTTCCCAAAATAAAGTAAAGTTATGATGAACCAAGGTTAGTTCAATACGTATCATTAGTACGCTTCAATATGATGTTCACTTGCATTGATCATGTTTTATGGCTTATGCTTTTTAACTCTCAAGTTTCATGTTTTAGCTTGTTCATTGCATACTCTTGCAAAGGTTCTATTTTAGCATGACTTAAATGTTTATATGCATGGCTATAATACTTAGTACATTGTTTTGTACTAACGCATACTCTTTTCTACATCTCCCCAAATGTATGGTCTGACAGTCAAGTTTCTCAGTTTCATGGCTAGAGGTTGATTTGAGAGATTTTGAGCTTTGGTGAGTCCTCATGCTTCGAGGATGAATTTCATTGTTTTAAGTTTTGTTCTTTACTTTCAGTTTTGGAAATGATGTATGGGTTAGGCCCAATTTCATTCTATTGTATTAGATTCCTATTGTGACAAGTGTTTAGATTTCCTCTTTTCTTTTATAAAAACTTTGAACTTGAAATGTTGTCATTAATTCCTTTGTTCTATTTATTTCGTTATGAATGCTAAATAGCTTATATGGGGCCTCTCGGGGTCCTATACGACATGTTACATCTAGGGTGTACCCCTCGATTGTGACAAACTTGGTAATTAGAGCACAAGATTTAGAATGATCCTAGGATGTCTCATAAGCCACGTCGAGTAGATTCTTGTTCATGAGTGTGAAACGCGCCACATTTATGAATAAGAGGCTACAAGATGACTAGGAAACTCCACTTCTTCATTACTCTAAAGTCGTGTGCTAGAGTTTATCTCTATAATGTCTCTCTCCTAATTCTTATCCGATGTTCTACAGGATATTGCTACTCGAAAAGCTTATGCTAGAAAGAATGTGAGGGAGGATTTGAAACAAGAAACTATTCATGTTCTGGTCAACCCTTTGGCTAAGCAAGTGACTAATGCAGAGTTTAGGGTTGCTTTCCAAGTGTTGGCTCAAGCCATGATGGCCCAAGCGAAAAGGGAGGTTGCGGTTCCCGTCAACCCAAATATTGGTATGAGGGCATCTAGAGTGAGGGACGTCACTAGGATTAATCCTCTAGAGTTTCATGGTTCTAAGGTTGAGAAAGATCCTCATAAGTTCATTGATGAGGTTTATAAGGTGTTGATGATCATGGGAGTGATGCCGGTGGAAAAGGCCGAGTTGGCCACTTATCAACTTAAAGGTGTTCCTAAAATTTGGTTCAACCAATGGAAAGAAGGGAGACCGGAAGATGTGGGTCCTCTTGATTGGGAAAATTTCAAAGTTTCTTTCCCCTTGAGATGACGGAGGCAAAGGTGCTTGAATTTATCAATCTTTGTCAAGGAAGTATGAGTGTGAAGGAGTATGCTTTGAAGTTCACACAACTATCTAGATCTTCTCCCACAACGGTCGCCAATCATAGGGAAAAGATGAGTAAGTTTGTTTCGGGTGTGTCATAAATGGTGGTTAAAAAGTGTCATACCATAACACTTGTTAACGACATAGACATTTCTCGTCTCATGTTTCATGCTCAACAGATCGAAGAGGAGAAACTTAAGTGAAAATTCTAGGGACGAAAAGAGGGCTAAAACCGGTGATTGTAATTTCTCTCATTAAAGGTCTGATGGACATGGTCGTCCTAGATTTTGACAATGGGTTTATAGTCAAGGTTCCTCCAATGCTCCCACTAGGTTCAACGAGCCTCAAGGAAGGAATGGTAGTGGATTCGTAATGCCTCAATGAGGGAATGGTAGTGGGTCTGTAATGCCTACTTATGCTAAGTGTGAAAGAAAGCATGAGGGTTACTGTCTAGCGGTTGTTTTGGTTGTGGTAACATAGACCACAAGATAAAGGATTGCCCTTCAGTTTCTAAAAATGAAGGAGATAATCAATGAAAGTCTCAACCATATCCTTAATCTGGTCCAAGTGGTTTGGGTTCAAATGTTGCTAAGAAAAACATATTGTATGCACTTCAGACTAGTGGTGAGAAAGAGGGTTCGCCCGATGAGGTTACCCGTATGTTGAAAGTCTTCCAACTTGATGTTTATGCTTTACTTGATCCAAATGGTACCTTGTCTTTTGTAACGCCATATGTGGCAATGAGGTTTGATGTTCTTCCGGATGTGTTGTTAGACCCTTTTTATGTTTCTACTCATGTTGGTGATTCTATTGTGGCTAAGAGGGTCTACAGAAAGGGTCTTCTTTCCTTGTCCCATAGATTTACTCTTGTTGATTTGGTAGAGATTGATATGCTAGATTTTGATGTTATCATGCGACACCCCGTAGTCTAGTAGGCTAAACTAGAGCTAAACGTGAGGGCTAGAGTCAAGGAAAGAGGGAAAATGCTAAAGGACTGGGCTAAGGCAGCCTACATTTGTGTAGGCGCTGCCCCACCTACCATACCCACCACCACGACTCGTGGGAGGGCTCGTGCTGGGCTAGGAAGTAACCTTGCCAAAACTGCCAAAATATAGTCCCCCTCTTCACGAGCCACTTCACTGCTCATGGTGGAAACCACGGTGCGTGGAAAGGCTCGTGGAGGGGAGTTGGTGATAGAGGATGAGTGGGAGGTGGTTTAGCCACTTTCTCAAGGCCCACATGAGGGACCACGACTCGTTGTAGGCACCACGGCTCATGGAGCCCTCCATGAAGAAGCCTTAGAATTTTGGGGCTTAGGGCCTTTTAGCCTAGACACTGCCCCAAGGTCCACGATGGGGACCACAACTCGTGGTCATGGCCACGGCTCATGGGGCCTAACGTGGTCCCTGGGCAGGTCACTTAAAGTTGAGGGTTAAATAGGTAATTACAGTTTTAATGTTACATAAGTGAAGTCGTTTTACCTTAGTTTGGTACACCTATATAGGTTTTTTTAGGTCAAAAACTCACCCACCTAAGTCATATATTCCAAAACCCAAATCAATTCCCCAAAGTTCATTCTCTCAAAATATTCTCTTTCTAGAACCTCGAAAAAGAAGAAGAAGAAGAAGAAGAAGGAGAAGGAGATTCAACTAGGATTTCGAAAGGAAGTTGTTACAAATCAATTTCTTTGGGCACTGTGACTAAGGTATGGTATTTTTCATCCGTGGATAGCTTTCATCCATCGAGCCCTTTCAAATTCTCTAATTTCAAAAAGATAAAAATCCCCAATTTATTAAGGTTTGATTCCAAAGTCATGGGTTCCTTTTAAACTTGATTCTAATGGTTGAATTGTGTTATTATGAGCATGAATTTATGATTTCCTATGGTTTTACAATGTATCCCCAAGAACCCATGAATTCCCCATATTTCTCAATTGTGATCTCATAATGTGGGTCTTTGTTGATGAAAGGTGAATTTTATAAATTAATGCATGAAGTGATAGAATCACATGAATTACGATGAAATCTGTGTCTAATGCTTAGATTTTACTTATGTGTATTGAAAGTAAGTTATGAACCTCAAGGAGGTAAAGTATGAGATTATGTATGTTTTATTAAGTTTATGTATATGCTTTAAGAACACTTTGAGAGTGAAGTGTTAATGATTATATTGTTGTTGTTGTGGGAGATTGAAAGGTTATTCTCATGAACTCACAATGAACATGATGTGAAAAGTTTTCCAACATAATGACAATTCTAAGGTTGAAAGGCTTTCTCACCTAATTTAATTCAAGATATACATGTAGACATGGATGGTGAAAGGTTTTCTCACGCCTGATCTAATGAGCTATCCTGATGAACTAAATTAGACTGGTTGTCAAGGACATCCTTCCATATAACATGAGTCATCTATGACTTAATATGTATTGTGGTATTTATTCTTAGCACCAAGTGGATATTGAAATGAGATGGAAGCCTTTTAAGTTAGTTGAGTCTGGACTTCCCATGAATCTCTCATGAGATGGAATTCTTCTACTTCAGTTGAGTGCGGGTTTCTAGTAGCAATCTTTGTATCCCATAAATTATGTGCCTCCATAGGTTATCTAACAAGCGGATCCACCTAAGCTAAGACGTTCGTGGCTTTACCATAGGAAAGTAGGACGATCCTTTTCGGTGTGGGTTACACTGGGTGATCATGTTATAGTTCACATGGTCTCATGTCCATTAAGGCTACTTCCCACAATAAGAACATGAATAATGAACTATGGTTACACAAGAAAATTTGTATATGAGTTCAAGGGTTTTAAAAATGATGTTGACTTATATTGTCCATGATTATGATTTTTGACTTGTAATCTTATATATGATGTTTACACTTTGCAAATTGCATGGTTTAAAATGAAATGTCTCCTTTTTTATGTTTCAAGGATTTTTATGCATAACTCCCATACTTAGTGCATTTTTGTACTAACGTCTACTTTTGCGTACAATTTTCCCAAGTTTACGGTCCTGCACTCGAGGTTATCATTCTTGTGGCTAGAACTTGGATTTGATTATTTCCTTGAGCTTGGTGAGTCCTCATAGTAACTAAGTAATTCTTGAATAGTGTTTTGCATGCATTGATAATTCTTTCGTCAAGAAGTCTTTTTAACGATGTGCAACGTTAGAACTTGCCTTGTTGCTACTTGTTGGACCAAGGAAGTAGTTAATAAGAATAGAATTATCAACATAGATTTAGTGTGTTACTATCTAATAGAATTAATGTCGATTGGTGTGAGGGTGAAAACTAAGTCATACATCGATGTGACGTCTAATATGAGGTAATGGTAAGGGTTAGTAAATTATACACACGTAGCCGAACCAAGGTGCGGGATAAAATTCTCTAGATGTCGGCCCAAAGATTTAGAGATACATAACTTATCACTTTGCATGTAATACACTAGGAAGGGATTGCTATTACTAGGATTACGGAGTTATGAGCTTATGGGGAACACGTACGCCATATTTTCTTTCTCAATTTGATAACAATAGAAGTTTGAATCTTGCTTACTAATTACTTTCATAATTTCCAAAATTTGTTACACAAATCCCCCCTTTTACATATTTGTCTCGGAAATACATTGGCTAAATGAATATAATCGTTATTGAACTTAAGTCTAAACCATATTCCTCGTTGGATAGACCCCAACCTACAAGTTGGGTTCTTTATGTGATAACGATCGCTTATGCTTCTGAAAAGAAGTGTAATTTGAGCGTATCAAATTTTTGCGCCATGCCGGGGAATAAGATTTTTAGATTAAGTTTAATTGCATTATTTAACTTTAGTCAAATATTTCCTAATTTTACTTTTTCTTTTGTTTTTGCCTCTCTTAGGGTCTTACTCTAGTGTATGCCAAGTACACGGAGCCAAGGTGAACCACTTAGTCCCTACGATCCCAAACTGAATAGAACTTTACGGAGAATGGATAATCAAGGAGTTTCAATTGTCCCTATAAGGGGAGATCCACTACCAAAAAAACAGCATTTAGCGATGGATTATAGTGACAAACATTATTCTATCGCTAAATAACGACAGATTAGCTATGGAAAAATACATTGGTCGCTAAATTATCGGATAAAATATTGGGACCTAAAACAACGACGGAATAGCGACAAAAACTAAAATTCGTCCCTAAATTTAGGAGCTAAAGTTTGACGCCTTTATTTTGCCTATTAAATTAGAATATTACCGACGGAATTCGCGATAAACTTAACACCGTCGCTACATTTAAGTGTTAGCGACGAAATCAACGACAGATATTTCGTTGCTACTGTTGTTGAGTTTTTTCTATAATGTTTTTATTATGACTACCTTTCTTTTAAAAGTAGAGTGTGATACATAGCGGCGGAATTAAAAAACCCTTGCAAAAATCGTCGCTATCTTATAATAAAAAATTCCTAGGGCACAAATCTCACTCACATAAATTAAATCTCTCACTCTCAACACTAAATACACCCACAGTGCAACGTCTTCTGTGGGAAGAGAACCTTGCCAAAATCATCGATCGTTGCTCTTTGGGAAGAAAATTCGAGCTCATCTTCCTCTTTGCTGCTCATTGCTCTAAGGAAAACTAGTTTCATTGTGTTTGAGTCATCAAAAGGTAACAATAGTGTCTATTAATGTCTAAAATTTTATACTTATTTCATCTCTGGTTCATCTGCAGTACTCTTCATCATCTTTTTTCTAATTGTTTTTAGGTAGGGTAACAATAGTGACTATTATTATCTGAACTACTCTTTGCATTTTTTATTTATCTTTTGGAAGGGTCTATTTTTTCTTTTCTTGTTATGGGTAAAAATATATTCTGTTTGTAGTCAGGGAAGCAATATATTTTCTGTTATATCATAATTGGGGATTTTTTATGCTAAGTTATTTGATAATTTTAGATCTTAAAGCTTTCCCCTTTTGATGTTATGGAGAAATTTCTTTGGGGTTGATGGTGATTGAAGAAATGGGTCTAGGTTTTTGACTCAAGTTCTTATTCATGTTTTGTTAGATGATTGTTGTATGTCGATTTTCTTTTAGTTAACTCTTTGTTTCTCTGTTTCTGGTAGTTTTATACATTCCTTTTATGATGTTGTAAGAGGTTGTTATGAGTCGATTCCAACCGTAGAAAAATGTTGTCTCATCATGATCAAAGGTAAAGTTCTTCTTTTATGCTCTGATTCCGAAAGTTGGGTATTTGAGAATATCATTCTTCAAAATTCTTAATTCTCAAAGGCAGAATCACATCTTATGTGAAGATTGTATTTTGCATTGTGCTTTCTCCCAAGTTGGCAAGACCATCAGCAATGTTGTTCACCTCCTAAAGGTATGGTTTTCTTGAATCTTTACGTAATACCCCTTCCACCTGCATATGAGGCATTTAATATTGATTCTAGGCTTGACATTTTCAATATGATAGTAGATATGAAGCCATTCTTGTATTAGATGTGTAGTAGGATATTGAGAAGTGATGTTGCTGATCAGTTGCCTTCATTGTCATTGAATGATGGTCTGATTTTTTGAGTTCTGACGAAATCCAATGTTTGTCGCCATCAATTTTTTAATTTGTTTGTAGTGTGCTTTTAATTCTGGATTTTCTTCCTCTAATAAATCTGACTTCTCATAAAAAAATTCTTAGACTTAAGTGCTTGACTATCAGATATTGTTGGGTTGCATTTTGGTTACGTTTGAAATTTGTTGGACAACTGATTTATCAACATTTCAATCTGTTTATCCACAGGGTCATTTAGTTGTTTGTCAAAAAATTTAACTGAAAACATTGAGAGAAAAGAAAATTAGAGAGAAGTAGAGGGTGACTATTAATTACTTGCTTCTTAGCAACTTCAGTTGGTTTAAAAGAAATATTGTGGTTGCAAGTTGCAATGTAATGATCTGATCAATCCTTTCAAATTATCTATTTTTCACTTGGAAGATTACCTGGTAAAATTTTCTTTTCTTTTCCTTCTCTTGTTTGGAAATGTATGGGCTTATGCAATTTCAAAGTTATTTTTCTTGTAGATATGACGCGAGGAAGAGGTCGAGGTAACACAACTCGTGCAAGAAAGATCTTAATTAGAGGCCGAGGTAGCACAAGTCGAATTAATACGCCTATTGTTCCCATTCTGATAACATTCTCAACAAAAATAACCAATTTCAAACATTAGCTCCTACTAGTTCGCCTCTTGTTCAAACATTAGCTCATGGTAATACTCCATCTGTTCATTTTGAAATACCTCATGTAATATCTAATCAGAGAAATGCAATAGGCGAATGAGTCTCTACTAAAAGAAACGTGATAGGGGAGGCAACTATATCTAGCCAGAACATCACATTAGGTGAAGGTGAGAGTAATAATAATTCTGGAGCAGACACTTATTTTTCTTTCTCATTCCGGGTAAGTTTGTACTTGCACTATTACTATTTATATACTGTAATTTTTTCATGATAGACTTCATATAATGTTTTTCAAAAAAAATTCCAGTTTGGAACCTTCAAATATTTGCTCTACAAGGATATGTGAGTCTTTCAAGAGTGAACTTGATCCTAATGAAATTAATTGGAAAAGTGTCTCACAAGAAATAAAATATTTTTATCGCGGAGAATTCAAGGTATATATTTCACCATTTTAATGAAAAAATTACATCACTTTTGAAGGTTTGATACTAATGTTGTTTACTTATAAAATTACTTTAGAAGCAATTCTATTGGGATCCTTCCATTGATAGTGAAGTGAAGATACTATGGCGTAAGAAGGCAGCGATAAGGTACAATAATTTTATTTCTTGCATAAAAAAGGAAGCAGTTCGGCCAAAATATGTTCCGAAAGAAAAATGGGAAAGTTAGATGAGATTTTGGAAAGATCCCAAGGTTATTGAAAAGTTAAAAATAAATTCAAGAAATTGTTCTGGCGGTCAGAATGTTGTTGCAAAGGGGACTCACACGAGAGGCTCTATTACTATTGGAGAGCATCGCTAGAGACTTGTAAGTATATTTTTGCACACCCTTAATTTACATTATATGCATAATATATAGTAGTAATGAGTTCTAACGGTGAATAGGAATAATAGTGCTTTACTATTGGTGGCGATGAGTTCTAAATGTGAATAGAAATAGTAGTACATAATAAAGTATTAAGCAGACATCCCATATAATCTTGTGTGCGCTGGCAGTGTCTTGGTTTTTGAACAAATGAAGCACTCAAGCAACATGTGAAGTCTCTCTATTATTGATAAGGCTTTGCTGCTATAATTGTATTGAACTTTTTTTTTTACTTATTTGATTGTCATGTACACTTGTGGTGATTCAGGTTTATAGAAAGGGAGAGTTGATTGAGCCTAATGACGTATGTTCTAGTTAGGAGAAGGTTGGCTGAATTGGTTTTGCTGAGTTATATTCATACTTGTGGTGATGGGTTTGTTTTACCACACAATAAATATTTTACTTATTTGGCTGTCATATACACTTGTGGTGATGAGTTTGCTTTCACTAGGACATAAATCTATGATCCAAAAAGATGTGAATTCCTTCTCTTAGCCTAAACTCGAAAGGGGTATCGAAGATAGTTAGAAAACTAGGTAATGGAAAAGAGAGAACTAAAGACAGATAGAAATACAAGTAGTTAATCACCATCATTCTTGTGCAAAAATTGCTTCTCCATCATAAAACCATGGCATGAAAATGAGCCTAAAGCATCGTATTATCAGAAAAGAATAAAATCTTATATGCATAATCTTAAACCTTCAGGATGTTAAATTTTTAAAGTTGCATTGCAGGTCACTTTTATTGAGAAAAAAAGGCTGACTGCCATATTTTCTAGAGTGTGTTTGTAGTTTGTGAACTCTTTTTATACTATCATATATTACACCATATAATTCTTTCATATTTTCATATGTTTTTAAAAAAATTCCTTGTATAGGCTATTGAGAAGGGTCGAGATCCAACACCAAGTGAGTTACATTTGCATGTCCATACACATGGTCATGATGGAAAATCTTTTGTTGGTGAACGAGCTCGAATTGTACATGTAAGTCCAATATTCTATAATTATATTCACTTTATATATTCGTTGGTGAAAAAATTGTGTAATCATTTTATTTTTTCAGTTAACGGTCTCTCTCTCAATTTTTGAATATATCCTCTGATCACCACTCTTCTTATCATTCCAAGTATATCTTTGTCCTTGTTGAGAAAATTCTATTAACTCATATGCCTCCACACATTGATGAAATTCAGACACCTCTACCCAGGAAACATGGTTTTCTCCAATTCAATCTTGTGCCTTCAATACCGAGTTAAAATCACCAACGATTAACCATGGTCTTTGGCATACCATGCGATAATTCTCCAGTGTATCCCATAACTCTCGTCTACTCTCTCTAGTATTGTAAGCATACATGAATGTCATGACAAATTCAAGCTGCAATGGAATATATTTGACAACACAAGTGATAGTATGAGCAGTCTGCTCAATCAGATTCACTATGTAGTACTCTGGCCTCCAAGTTACCCATATTCTACCATTATATTGAGATTCCAAGTTAGTGACATACGACCATCCCCCAAAGAACTTTCTATAAATATTATCAATCTTATTGCCTTTTATTTTAGTTTTGAGCAATCAACTCTGTTATGTAGCTACTTATAATTAATGTCTGACGTGGTATTGTGTAGCAGTTGAAAAGTGTTCGGACATTCCAATTCTGATTGTTGGGATACTCCCAACTGTTGCACTCTTCTAGTTTTCATAGGTGTTATCCATTTTGTAGTTCTGTAGTAATTCTCGGATCCAATTTCTATCGCTTTGTCCACATCGATTGCTTCCAAGTTGGCTGAAAGTGTTGGTTGTTCCTCTTTGATCTGCTTTGGCCTCTCCTTGGTAGGAATGTTGACAACTGATTTTTCATTCCCTTGGATCTTCTTTCTCCGATAACCAATTTCAGCATGTCCATACTTACCACTCAACAAGTACACAATGTTGGTTTCCAATCGTACAAAAAAAATTGTTCTACCAAGTTGCCCTTCTCATTCTTGAAGAAAATAATATCATGCAAAACAATCTTCACTTCCACCTCCACCATTAAACTTAATATGACTTATTGTTATTGTTGTGGTTGTTATTAATGAATTTCACTGATTATCATTGTCTTTTACAGGAAAAGTATCTAAAAATATAACAAAATCAAACACAAACTCAATCTGATGTTGATCAATTGCAAGCATATTATCAAGCCGCAGGAGGGGAAAAGAAAAGAAGGATATATGGTCTTGGAGCACAAGCAAAATCATTTTATGGGACGAATCTTTGTGCCTCAGCTTCTGGAACGGATGCTTCATCCTCAGTACCATATACGAATGCTAAAACAATAGCAACATAAAATTTGGATGACTTAATGACACGATTGATTCCTTCACTAACTGATCAAATGTTTCATGTACTTGTTGAGCGGGTACGTAAATTGATTTCTTCAACCTTATCTCATCCAAACACTCATATGACTCCTGTAACTCCAGCTAATGTTGATGAGGCTCATGCATCAGTTTCAGATGAAGATTATGGTTCTCCAATCTCTCTCAGTTAGATTTGTTGGCTAGATATTATTTTTGTTGAAAATACTTTTAGTTTTTTCTTTCTTGGAAATTATCGTTGGGGTTGTTTTAAACTTGGTTATACACTCTGTAGTTTGTTATGTGTTTGGATCTTGTAGAATATTAGTTTTTATGAATTAAGTTAATTTTGCAACTTTATAACATATGTTTGAATAGGATTTGCAATAATATTTTTGTCACGAATGTATTAAAAAAGTAATGGCAATAAAATTTAGCGACGGATTTGTGACAATATTTGCGTCGCTATAAAAAGGTAGAAATGTGAAAAATTTAACGGCGACGGAATTAGTAACGGATTTGCTACAATATTTTCATCGCTATAAGAAGGTACAAATATAAAAATTAATGCCGACAAAATTAGCGACGGATTTGTGACAATATTTTTGTAGCTACAAGAAAGGTAGAAATGTAAAAAAAGTAATAGCGACAGAATTAATGATAAATTTTTGGTCGTCAATACGATGACACAATGAAATAGCTTATAGAATTAGCGACAAAAAGTACAAATATAATGACAGTTTTTTTGGTCGTTAGTTTTAACAACGGAAGAGATCCGTCGCGCATCCGTCGCTAAACTTACGACAGATTTGTTTTTTTCTCGCTAAATGGTTAGCTACGCGCATAATACCGACGAATGACTTTTTGTCGCTATTTCGTCGCTAAACCAAAATAGCGACGGAATAAGGTATTTAAGCGATGGATTTTTTCCGTCGGTAAATACTATTTTTTTTTTAGTGAGAGTTAGGTGAAGGTGCCTGATTGCAACCTCAAAGGGTAGGTGATAAGAATAATCAACTCCCAGTTGAAAATCGAGCGGGAGATGCATTGATAGTACAGGATCCACAAGGACCACGTTTGCATGACAACTTCAGGGTTAACCTTAATATTTGCGATTCTAATGGACCTCTTATCCTACCATCTCTACCTCAGAGGCATATATTCGTGGTGACTAGTAGCTTGATGCAGATGCTTATAGCGAGAGGCTTATTTGCAGGGTTACCAGCTGATGATCGACATGCTCACGTAGCCAAACTTAATCATGTGTGCAAAAGTTGTATAGGTCGACCAGATTGGGATATGAACGTCATTGAGTTGCGGGTGTTTACTCTATCATTGACTGGAGATGCTACTGTGTGATTCAATGAACTCCCTTAAAACTCTATGGATACATGGGAGCAGTTGACAGAGGAGTTCTTAGCAAGATTATTTCCAGTGTCCAAGAAGTTGAATAAAAAAGATAAACTCAACAACTTTGTAGCATTACCTGGAGATTCTATGAGTTGTTCTTGGGACAGGTTCACTGCGTTCATGAGAGGTGTTCCAAATCACCTTATTGATGATGAGTCGCTGAACGAATACTTCTATCAAGGGCAAAATGACAACGGTGAAAAAGTGCTCGATACTACTGCGGGAGGTTCATATGGTGAGTACATATTTGCGCAGATTGCGGAGAAACTGGAAAAGATATGCCGAAACAATAAGGTTTGGAGCCACAAACAATTAATCTTAAGATGAAATTCGTGAGGAGATGGCTCAGATGAGAACTGAACTGGGTTGGTGTTGAAGCATGTGAGTGGAGGTACGGAAAAGGTAAATGCTGTGAATTATTTGACTAGAAATCCATCGCCGGTTGAGGAGTGTTACTGTGAAGAGGATACTTATGCGGTGAATGATAAGACGGGGGGTTTCTGACCAAACGCCCAAGGTTTCAATACGGATAATTGGCGCCAAGGTCAAAGAAACCAAAGTCAGAACTATGGCGACTACAACCTAGAAGGTCAACATGTCTAGGATGGGAACTATAATCGTGACAACAATTACAATCAGAACAACTATGGAAACAGAAACGATCGGGATGGACCTTATGTTCCTCCTCAAAATCAGGAATCTGCTCCTAGGGAGGCTGGAAGTAATATGTAACGTATTAAGGATATGATGAAAAAAATAATGAGGAGGTTTGATGCAACTGATGAGAATGTGAATGAGATGCGAAATGACTTGTCTAGTATTGGGCAAAAAGTTGATGCACATGCAGTGTCGATCAAGCATCTTGAGCTACAGATGACTCAGTTGTCGACTACAGTAAACCCATGTCAACCTAGCACTCTTCCTAGTAATACGATCCAATATCCAAAGAATGATGGGCATTGTATGGCAGTCACTACTCGAGGGGGTAAGCAGACCATTGATCCACATATGCCGCCTAGGGTGGAAATTGATGTTAGTAAAGATGATGATGTGGTTGAGGTGAATGGAGAGTTTGAGAATGCGACAGAGAAGGAAGCGGAGGTAACTCAGAAAGTTGTCCCCATACCTAGACCTCCACCTCCTTTCCCACGAAGGTTAGTGAAAAAGACTGAAGAAGGAAAATACCGCAGGTTTATTAGCATGTTGAAGCAGATTTCCATCAATGTTCCGTTGATAGAGGCTTTGGAGCAAATGCCAGGGTATTCAAAATTTATGAAGGATATGGTGACAAAGAAAAGGGCTGTGAGCTTCGAGGATGAAGATAGATAGCAACATTGTAGTGCTATTGCTACAAGGTCCCTAGTGCAGAAGAAGGAGGATCCTGGTGCCTTCACTATTTCATGTACCATCGGTTTGTTGCATTTTACTAAGTCATTGTGTGATCTTGGGGCTAGCATTAATCTGATGCCATTGTCAATTTACAAAAAGTTCGGTTTGGGAGATCCAAAACTGACTGCGATGCGATTGCTCATGGCCGATAGACTGGGTTGAGGAATTAGCAGCGGTTATGATGAACTTCGACAGTGATGGTATTAAAAAGTATGACGAGCTTGTCGCCGCACTTGATATGTGTGAATATCGGTCAAAACCAAATAAGTTAGAGTTGGACATGAAAAATCGTGAGTCCCCGCCTGCACGACCGTCTGTTGAGGAGGCACCTAAATTAAAGCTTAAGGCTCTACCATCGCATTTGAGGTACGTGTTCTTGGGAAAAGATGATACTTTACCCTTCATTATTGCGGCTGATTTGAATGGGCGACAAATAGAGTGTTAGGTTGTCGTGTTGAAGAGGTTCAAGCGAGCTATTGGGTGGACTATTGCGGATATTATTGGTATCCCTCCCGGTATTTATTCTCATAAAATCCAACTCATGCCGGATCACAAGCCTAGTATTGAGCACCAAAGAATATTAAATCCACCTATGCAAGAGGTAGTTAAAAAGGAGATTATCAAGCGGTTGGATGCTGGAGTTATTTATCCCATTGCCGATAGTAGTTGGGTGTGTCCTGTTCAGTGTGTGTCCAAGAAAGATGGAATTACTGTGGTTTCGAACAAGAGAAACGAGCTTGTTCTGATGCGGCCAGTGACTGGATAGAGAGTTTGCATGGACTACCAGAAGTTAAATGCTTGGACAGAAAAGGACCACTTTCCTATGCCATTTATGGACGAGAAGGTCCGTGCCTTTAATAAGAGCCTCGATGCCTTTGAATTGAGAGTCCTCGAAAGACCGGTCCCGACCACAGATATATCCCCTTTTCAGACCGAGTTAGCCAGTCTCTGGGCTGACATTGATGCCATTCTTTCCACCTCTGCAATTGAGCCTCAGGCTGCACCTACTGCTTTGTCTGACAATACGGTCCTTGATGCATTATTCAGTGGGGACGCAAAGGAGAAGCCTGAGCCCACACGTGCCCGAGGTAAGAGGCACCGATCTAGACACACATCTGAGGATGAAAGAGCCAAGAAAAGGGAGCACAAGTAGGAGAAGTAGGATAAGAGGGTTTCAATAATAAATAAGCAGTCGCGCCAGGAGAGGGTTCGTGAGAGTATTGCTGGAGCATCAAGTTCTATGCCCATTTTGGATGTTTCAAATACTTGGTGTCATGATGTGAGAACCACTGATGATGCAGTTAGACTGATTGGTAGCACTACTGAGGGTGCTGTGATTGTTGATGGGGGCACTACTGAGGGTGGCCCCGATGTTGATGTAGTGGGATCTGAGAAACCGGACCTACCCACTTGTTGATGGTTCATCGGTGCTATGTGCCATAGGTTTTCTTCCCCCAAATCCATTACTTTTTACTGCTTTTGTGTTAATTGGGGACAAGTGAACCTCTTTTTTGTTGGGGGTGGGGTAAATGGATTGTGAGTGATCGGGTGAAGTCTGAGTAACCCAACTCATAATCCTCTCTTGGGGTTTTCTTGCCTGTGTTCTTTTCCCCAAGAGACTGCTTAATTTCTGTTGAACCGGCATGTGTTAGGATTGTATGTGTAGAAGCATGAGAAAGAATGAAGCATGATGGAATTTTTTTTGAAAGAAATGATACCAGTCCAAAAATTTAGGTATTTTGTGCAAAAATCTGTAGACTATGATGATTTGAATGTGTTGGCTCTTAGTATGACATGATAATGAACCAACTTGATGGCATGACTTAAGCTAAAACTTGAATTGGGTAATCTGATAGTCTGATAATGAAACTATGTGCCAAAAGTGTGTGAGAATAGTTGATTGTTCAAACAGTTTTTGTGCCAATCTAGATGTTGACCGGTTAGTCCTGCTAAGACAATCTACTCTACAAGCTAGGAAATGATCACAGGCCCTTGTTCTGATAAGTCCACAAATTGCCTAAAATAAGGATCCAACCAAATGATATAAATGCTCCCTTTGATCCAAATGATTTGAGCCTAAATTAGACCATTTCTTTCTAAACCCCTAACTCACCTTCCCATAATCTACTATGTTGACCCCAGTCCTTCCTTGGACATGTGCACCTCGACTTAGTCCAAAAGCCTAAGTTGAAGGTGGCTAATGAAAAAAGTAACCTCAATCTTGGCCCTTATCCGACATCGGGTATTGTGCACCTCAATCAATGGAAAATTCATAAGTTGAGGGTGGCTATGAAAGAGGAAATCGGAGGAAAAATGGGTATGAAAAGA